>BMAT01001888.1:167447-177795 GCA_019649035.1 Elysia marginata | reverse complement strand
CAACAGACGTGTACAATAACAAACTGGGCCAAGAGAATGATGCAGGAAATGTAAAAATGAGACTGAATTGAGAAGAGGGTTCGAATCCCGACTGTCTGTCTTTGATGACAAATGGTGACTGAATCGGAAGATCAGCCACAGATTAAGAACAGTGGTGACAACGTGTCCCGTTTCACAAACCATTTTGATTGAATGAAAGGTCGATGTATGGCCTTGAAGCTACGAGAATGCTTCTTTTCTTTCACCACATTAGTAAACCATCGATTAAGACCCAGAAAGGACATTACAAAAATGAAAATTTGTGACAAATGCTGAAATAGTAAGAGTTCGGTGAATTCTGATCGTACTGAAATAAACTGACAAGGTAAATGGTTATCGAAAATCAAGTTTTTAAACATTTTTTTACGTATCTTTTATTCTGCTCACAATTACTGGTAACTGCAGACCTGATCGTAGCGACTACAACTGTTACAAACCAAAAATAAATTATGCAGAATGAAAGAATAACAGTGGGTATAATTGTCCTGGTTGTGGTTCTTCATTCCGATCTAGATGTGTTTATGTCTTTTAATATATCGACCTTCCTCTCTCTCTCTCTCTCTCTCTCTCTCTCTCTCTCTCTCTCTTTCTGTCTATCTCTCTCTCTTTCTCTCTCTCTTGATGAGGAGGTGTTATTAATCGGGAATAGAAACGATAAACCAATAGAAATTTTTTTTAAATTCCTGAACAGAAAGAAAAAAACCTTTCCACAGATCCGATTTGAGAGTCAGACCCTCCCCCCACACGCACACAAATACACTGAGAGCATGCTGTAGGCTGGCCTCGGTCTTCGCCTGGTACTGAAGAGGCTAAAAAAACGACCATTAAAAAAGGGAGGCCAGAAAGGGAGGCAGGTTTACTGCGGTCTTTGTTGGCTTGTCTGTGTGTTCGTCGGAGAGATGATGGCCTGTCAGACTACCGTTTTGTGACCCTCGCATGTCGGGAGTGTCTGAATCCGCGGCCTTGTGTGTATCTATGTGTGTGTGTGTCAGAGAGAGAGGCAGAGAGAGAGAGAGAGAGAAACAGAGAAAGAGAGAAGGAGAGACAGAACGTCGGCTTTCAGTCTGCTTGTTTGGTTTCCTGTTCGTCAGCGTGTGCGCGGGGTTTTCGCTGGCTGAAACCAGTCCAGCTAGCTGACTGGAGGGTTGTCTGGCTGATGCGATTTCCAAGGCGTTGACTCGGCTTCTGAACGGTATACCGGTAGTACATGTGGTGTTGAGCTTGCTAGAAGGCACAATATGGCGATACACGGCGAGACCGAAACAGTGTTACGAAAAAGCATGTACATTGTGTACATGTATCTTACAAGCCATTTCACTCTGACAACTACGCCAGTCAGGGCCAAAGGAAAAAAAAACAGCACAAAAAAATGGAAACGCAAATATACAGGTTATATCGGCCAATGAGATGTATAATTGAGGAAGAGAAAAACCTTAATCACACCCTTAAAACTTTAACCACCATGCAATGAACTTTTCTTGTACAAGAAAAGTCGATCAAAGATTCATAATCATGTAAGTCTTTGCAAATTAATATCCGCCTCAGTTCGCTAGCTCCTTGTATAAAAAAAAGAAACTTGGACCGTCTCTTAAAAACTCACGAGGCCCAGGAGGAATAAAGGTCAAAACATTTTTAAATTTCTCAATAACAGAACCGTAAGCTCTGAACTTAAAAATTGCACACACGTCAAATGAATAACAGGCTTTAAAATATCTGTTACAGTTCCCAGTTTAGCTCGAGGTGTGATTGCCATGGCAGGCAAGGTAGAAGCCCCCAAGAGCCCAGAATTTAAGTATTTTGCTCATGATAATTCATTAACATTTACCAAGTGAAAAACAGCAGTCCGCTTCAAAAGTCCCTATCTACTGACAACGGTCACGGTGTGACTTAATAAAGATGATAGAGATGTGTTTAGATTAGGCTGTTCGGCCTGTAAGCGGAACAATCAGGTGTCATGTCATTCTAGATCTATGACAAATTTTTCGTTTGTATTGTTCAAACTTTTCGTTTCTGTTGTTCTAATAGCAATTTCATATTATACATTAAATCCATTAAATATTAACAGTCTTAGTGCTCAGATTGGTTTCCCCACAGGCTATACCTAACAGTTTAGTATCTGAACTCACAGAGGAGCAGCAAATAAAGCGCATCGCGCTAGTATGACAAGATGTCCATGGCCGGGGATTCATATACGCGTGATTGAGGCAGGTAATACAGACGTGTAAAGAACCTTTCCTCAAGCCAGAGCTCGAACCCTTGACTTCTAAACCCGAGAGGCGATTGTTTATCACTAAACGCTAAACCACTAAGCAGCCCAAGTTAATTATAACAAGTTAAAACTACTTTATATCACGCGGAAATACCGGTCTTTTCATGGCGACCAGAGTTCGTTGATGACAGAACGAAACAACAAAAAAAAAAAAAAAGAGGAAGAGTGCAAGAGGAAGCGATAAAAAGGCGAACGAGGTGATGAAGAACGAGACAAACATAACACAGTCACATAAGACAGATAAACCACATCGCTTTGACCTTGGCCAGCCAAGGCTTCGTTTCCTATTCCGATTCTCGTGTGGCGATACCTCGCATGAATTGGAAGGGAAAGAAGGTTCGCAGGCGGGAGAGAGGGGAGGAGATACATGGCGGATACCGGTATGAACACAAGACGATACAAAAATAGTTAAAAATAGCGCAAACAAATAAAATCTTTATTGTATGAATGTACAAAAGGGCGACAAGCGGGAAAATCTAAAATCAGGGATGCAAGTAGCGTACACTCACTCAACAATCTTTGTAGTGCAGAACACTGATTCGGTTTCTGATCATCCGAGTAATTGGGTAACTAAAATTTATAAATCCGAATAACCGAATATTTTTACTGCTTCACCTTAAAGTTCAGAGTGTTAACGGTAAGGGAACAAATCTGAAATCTACAGGGGGGACAATCAAAGTGCATTATCTTCCATATGAATTTCACTATAAATACTGCAGTATGATTGTCCCGGGCAGAATTACTGATCAAGGCAATACTGTATGTATCATGATATCGGTCGTCAGTCCTGTTCACAGTACAAGAAACATCTGAAATCTACAGAGGACAACCAAAGTGCATTATCTTCCATTTTTCACTGTAAATACTGCAGTATGATTGTCCTAAGCAGAATTGACTAGGGAGCGTAGGGAGCATTAAGGAGCGTAGTGGCAAAATGGTATAAGCTATGTTTTTTTTAAGTGGCAAAGCGGTGGGTGCCGAAGCATTTATAAGTCGAAAGTTCGAATTATACTAAAGGTAGACATTTCCGGCATTTCCACTAAAAAGCCTACTTCTCTCCACTGCTAATTTCAGACCTTTATAATATTTCAATACAGTATGTATCATGATATCGGTCGTCAGTCCTGTTCACGGTACAAGAAACAAATCTGAAACCTACAGGGGGACAATTTTTCACTGCAAATACTGCAGTATGATTGTCCTAAGCAGAATTACTGATCAAGGCAATACAGTATTATATCATGATATCGATCGTCAGTCGTTACATCCGTCCTTGCGATCTTTCCAGACCGAGACCCAAGTTCTAGAAAAACCCTTCACCAACATCCAAACCATGATTATCCTTCGTTGTGTGAATAAGAAAAACAATCTCTTAATCTCAATCTAGATCTACCTTGAGGCTTATGGCAATCACTTCTTCCAGAAATCTTTCTATTTTTTTTAAAAAAGTGATTCTTTTTAGAAATGAATTTTTCTGAAGTGATTCAATAATTTTGGGACTCTACTGGCAAACAGTTTTTATCGTCAGCGGAAATGGATTCTTTATTCAGTTGTCAAGTGTTTGGAAAATCGATTCTTCACCAAAATCGGTTTATTCGTAAATTTCATTCGAATCGTGCCGCGTGGTTATATGCCGTTCGACACTCGTCCGCGTCAATTGCCCCAATAAAATGTTTTATACGCCCATTGATAAAAAAAAGAACTCAACCTTCAGAGTTTTCTTACACCTGAGATGACATTCTTTGGCTCTTTTGTGATACAAATTACATCTATCCCTTTAGAGAGACAGTTGTGCACAACGGCTGTACTTCTTTTTCTATTGAAATTAAAAACTGAAAACCCCTAGCCGGCGAGGCTTGAGTCTTAATTTTGCTTTCCTTGTAAGCAAAATGACAGCTGGTATAATGCCTGCGGTTTCGCAGATTTGAGTAAAGAACGTAAGAAAGACTAGGTTTTCAAAAGTTGTCGTCTTTTCCTTTTTTCAATAGTTTTCAATTTCTATACTTTATTTTTATACACTATATTACTCCCTTTCGGGAAATTTGCCTACGTTACTCAGCGTATCTATGTTCTTTTTTTTACACTCCACCTACGCCGTAATGGTTTTTTTTTTTATTATTACTCTTCTAAGTTTTAAAAAAAAAACCGAGAGGAACGTTTTTAAGAACAACATGTACATATACTATAACTTTGACTACAATTTCATTTTCAGTAATCGTTGGATTAATAGTCAAACGATGCTACTGCACAAAGGAGAAGTCTCGTCTGGAGACTATTTGAGAACTCAGCTCCTACCGGTCACGAACAGAAAGAGTCGCATATAAGGACAGACCAGGAACTGCTGCTGGCTGGGCAGATCGATAGAGTCCGACTATCGAGACTTGGTTTTTTTAATACCCCCCACACTAGGCGGGCGGTAGTGTCAGGGCAGGCAGGCCAGGCGTCTGATGATGATGCGGCCTGTCCTGGCCTGATCAACTCACTTTACTAGGCCGTAGATCTCCCAACGCTCGACTAGGTCCACGGTGACCCTCTACCTATATTTAGACTCTTTGCTCACTCACCGTCAGCCCGGGCTAGCCGGCTCACTCGGCGCGGTTCCAGAAAGGATCGCTTTTCATAACCATTGCATTACTTTTTTTTTAATTTGTCTTTAGTGTTAATCTTCCCACACTTTTAAATAAAGTTGGAGTTTTACAAGTTTTAATTCATTCGATATTCTCTAATTCCCTTAGACAGTTTCCTGACAGGCCAATATATCATCTGAACTAATAAAGGAGCAGCATTTAAAACAGCACACTACTCTAGCATGCTACAAAGATCTTTCCCTATTTACAGCCGGATGTTCGTTTAACTCCCGACGGGGGCAAAGTAAAATGAAAGAAGAGCCTTTCTCGAGGACTGAAGAGCGATTTCAAACCCAGGGTCTGAACCACACACTTCCTGGTCAGGATTTTAGAGGGGAAGACATGAAAGATGGACAGAGGGAAGACAAGGATATACATGTCCAGCAAAAATTTTGCATTAGGTTAAAAAGAAAACGAGTACTATCGAGTTCATTCACCTTCCAGCGAGAGATGCTTAATTTTAGCGCGCTCGAGACAGACTAACCTGATAAAATAAAATTATCGATGTTTGCTAGACTGAAAAATTCCTGCACTCAGTTGTAGTTAACTTTTAAAAACCATTGTCTGTACTTGCCACAAGCTGAAGAGAGCATTAAATTTTAACACCACCAAAGGTCGACGTGGTCTCAAGTACATACCGAATACACGAACTGAATACCTGAACCTGATCACACGCCTGGGATTTTTTACTACTTGAGCTGTTGCTACATCTTGAAATTTTACCTAATCGTGGCCTGATGAAAGTTAATTCTAGAATTAAAGTTGTTTTGTTTTGTTGTTTTTTTAGTTTTGGGTTGTTTCTTCATTAGTAAGCAGGCCTCGACATAGAAACACGCTGGGCTACCGCTATTTATGCTTAACTCCCTACCAAGAATAGACTTAGGTCACTGTCTCTATATTTTACCATAAAATTCAGTTGATTTGAGTTGTCACATCCCAATAAAATTCTTTAGGAGTTTAATATTATCCACACCCATGCTCGCTGAAAAAAAAAAGTGGAGCAGCCCGAAATGTAAACAAATTTATCCGTTCATATACGTATAATTAACAATAAGTACAGTGGAATCCACTTATTAAGTCAACACCTTTAATGGAAACTCTTGCTTAAAGTCAACTCTGTTTCAAAGTCCCATTTTTTATTTATTTTTATCTTTGTTAATGGTTAGAGTCAACACATTTTTTTTCGGTCCCGAGGTGTTCACTTTATCAGGATTCCACTGTACATCATTTGTGAGTTAGATCAAAATGAAGTTAAAAATGACTTGTAGCAAAATAGCTGACCACACCACGGTCAAAATTCAAAGATGGAGAGTCCTGGGGTGGCCGTGGGAAATCCGTTCCGTTTGGAATGTTCAACCTGTATTGGGTCCAAACGAGATGGTCTAAATGCTAAGCTAGCCAGCCTAAATGTTATCAAACCTGTGCACAAGCATTATCTCGACCGGAAGCAATTTATTTGAGGCATTTTCCCCAACGAGGCAACCCTTCGAGCCACTAAATCTAAGCAAGCTACGTGACACGATACATACTTACTTGAAATCAATACCTTTTATTCAATCGGCATAATTATATAGTCCAAAGAAAGCTATGTTTAAATCTCAAAAAACCACCGTACTCAACAGGCCTGTAACCCCAAACTTAAAAGTTAAACAAAAAGAAGTACATGTATTTAGAGGGAACCTTTAAAAGCTCTGCAGACTTTTTTTTTTCAAATATATATACATATATATACATCTGCATACGAAGATGGACATTGAGTGAAACATGCGACATTTGTGCTTTCGTCAAAAACTAAGTTCTTCTACACAATAATGTATGAATTCTTGAAGAAAGAATTAGGACAAGGTTTTGTGCCAAATAACTTGCACGTTGATTTCGAACGAGTGACCATCAAGGCACCCTTAGAGGCGTTTCTTGATATCCAACTCAAATGTCATCTCCACCTATCTTAATAGTAGTACTGCAAAATTTAGTCGGTGAAAAAATAAAATACCTTCTCAAGCACAGTTGGCGAACGCAAGGAGCAAAACACACTCAACTATCAAATCCATTAATTATCACAATCGAAACTGAGTAAGGGTGGCTCAAATAGCAGGCTACCCAATATCTTTTCACTCTTTGGTATATAAGTGAGAACACATGCAAATTTTGAGTAAAAGTAAAACACGAAAGTAATAAACCTAAAGAATGAAAGGTGTGTTCAGTTTGGGGCAATTGATCTCAGACCGTCTCGACTTCGACAGTTTACGTTGCAAATTACCTCAGATATGTGGTTAAAAAAAAATAAGATAAATCTTTCATAAACATGCCGCAATATGCTAGCAGTTTTGACTGACATGTCTGTCTGCTTACTGCAATGCTGTCGAGCTGCTGTCTTGCTGTCGCACAAAAAATAATATCTTTTTTAATTGCTACTGTATATTCCTTTAAGCAAACGTTGCGCCAGTGTTGAGTCCACAAAAAGGCTTTTTATGCGCGCCATGCATTCGTGAGGTTAAAAAATTGTGTTGAGACTAATCAAATTACCGTACTTGTCGGAAAGACATAAAGATCTATAATTCATGATGAAGAATCTGGTGGATAACACATTACACGTACAATAAGAGTTGTGCTTTGTTGTTTGTTTGTTTGTTTTTTGTTTTTTGCTAGAATATTCCAGGTTCTTGAATAACATTAAAAGCTGCCGCAAACTGAAGAGCAAAAAAAACCGTATAGAACACCTGGTCCTTAGACGAGCACCTGAATTATTTATCAATGACTTCTCTTAGCAAACCAACACTAGTAACTGGTTACACACAAAAACTCATCACAAGAGGATGCTGATGGGGGTGGAAAAGGTTGGGGGGGGGGGGGTTAACTGGACTGAACTGTCTGACTGTGTCGCCGAGAAATGTGACTTTGAGGACTGGTGAGTGTCAGCAGTATTTTTAGACTTTTGTGTGTTTCTCTCTCCTCTCTCTCTGTTATGACCACCAGTCTTTTTGCTCACTGTGCGGAGGACAAATTAATGTATGAATGTCTGGAACGCTGACACTTAGTACTTACAAAAACGAATTCAAGTGAACAAATTCTTCGCCAAAGGAGCTTTACGTACTCCAGTATTCAAGACAAAAAATAAAGCAAAAAAACGACAGCAAAAAAAAACAAAAACACAGATAGGCATGGTTTCCTCACAGCATAAAAATGTTAACTCCCTTGAGAAATTTTTATTTAAAAGAAGAAGAAAAAACTAAAGGGCACCTAAAGTAAAAACCACACACGGTTATCATTCATGGATTACTGAGCACATGAGGATTTTATTCAAGTAATCACAAATTACAGCATTAAGAAAATTCACTTTTTTTATACAGGTTTTGTAACACCAGTAAAAAGTCTAAACCAAGGCCACACATAGAGATGTTATTTGATTTCACAGTTAAAAGTTAAAATAATAAAATAAGAGGGTAGAGGGTGGATTATACAATAACTTTGACATTTCCTTTTTTTAAAGTTAGGTAATACTCTACAGCATCAGACACCGGGCGAGTGCGTGTTACGCTGAAGACCTCCCGAGACGCGCGATTTGCTGAGTCGATGTTGACAGCTGATGTGATGGGGAAATAAATAAAAACTGGAGGAGGAGGAGGAGAAGGTGGTGGTGGAGGATGGAGGGGGGTAAAACCCATGGAGCAGCAGCAGTGCTGTCAAAACAACTAGATGTGACAGTATGTACGGCTTGTCATAACTATGACATGATGACAGGTGTGAGTTATTTAGCCCTGGCCCCGTCTCGTTTGTGGGTCGGTGTATCTGAAAATGCCGAGTCCGCAGTAATCATCATTAATCATGTTAAAGTGAAGGCTTCTAACTAGATCTCATCTAGCGCGGACCAGCACCGAGCGAGGCTATTGCACCAGACAGGAAAATATTGATGATCAACGAGTATTTCAAATAAACAGAGACAGAGAGACAGAGACATTGAAAAGGTCACCGTGTTCTTTACTTAACCTGTGTCTCTTTACTCGCAAAAAAGTTACGGGCGAAACGTTTCAAAATTAGGTATGATGATTGTTGCAACTATACACGTGGAATATACGATTGTTTGAAAATAAAAGAGTATAAAATCTTTATAGTAACATGACAAGCTAGATTATAAAGTACATAGGCAGTGTTGAATTTGAAGTAAATGAATGTAGTAACTTGTCCAAATTATGACAAAAATTGTATACTTCCTATTCTTATTTCAGAACAAATATACGCTTACTTTGTAAAACAAAGATGCCAAAAGAAGAAAAAACCATTTCATTTAAAAAAAAAACCAGTCCGAATTAGCTCAGCTCAAGCTTCAAGACCACGAACTGTGACTAATGGCAAAACAATACGAGATTGCATACAACAATGAAATTGAATAAACAACAGACAAAATAATAAAACAAAGATATGGAATAGGGAAAGTAAAATAAACAAAGTACAATGTATAATGATTATAAAAAAAAAACTTCAACAGCCCTGACCCGTATCATTGCAATATTCTCCATTCTGTGTCGTGACCTCAAGCAAGACAAGTCACAAAGGGCGGGAGAAAATCTAATGGATGGGACGATTAGAGGTTTTGTTTTCTTTTCTATACTTCCTCTTTTCTTTCTACATTAAAAAAAAAATTCTGCCAGTGCCTGGAATGAGATCCAGATCTAGACCTATAGGTCAATGGACCGCTGGCGGTGGCGAAACGGAGGCCTGTCACGGGAATTCTCAATGAGGCCAGCCTAGCTAGAAAACAGAGCCAGTTATTGGTTTTAAGATAAAAAAAAACAAGGAGAAAGTGGAAAGGAACGGAAGAAAGAAATTAAGGTCCGTTGCCTCCAGTCGTGTCCAATTCTAAGCTGATACCGTACCGATGTAAAGATCGACACCGAGACATAGGCAAGGTAGGCCTAGTGCTGGTTCTTAGAGTACCGAATGAAAGTTATCTTCGATATTTATATGGGATGAGACAGCTAGATTCAACTTTAAGTATACAGCGATGCACAAACTCACTAATTCGAACGCTGTTTAGCGCCACAAGGGTAGGTGCATAGAGCAGGGCCAAATCTAATTAACAAGAGAGAGACAGAAAGAGATGAAGAGAAAAGGGAAATACAAAACATGGATGGACACAAGTGGAAAGAGATTGAAAGCATTGAAAGTACCGAGGCGGTGGAGGCGATCAGTACAATATACTTATATATACATGGAGAGGGATTTACACACGGGTGAGTAAAAAAATGGAAACAACATTTGAGTTACTATCGAAAAAAAGAAGGATACATAATCTATACAAAGCCCGAGATGCATGAAGCTAGGCGAAGAGAACAGAGGAGAAAGAAATATATTACGGTGATGGATTGAAAGAGGGAGAAATCGATGGATCTACGACCAGTGGAATACCTCTGTA
>BMAT01001888.1:138259-149241 GCA_019649035.1 Elysia marginata | reverse complement strand
GATTTGGGAAAAACAACTTAGTAAAAATTAAATAGCTTCGTAAATATTGCAGTTTACACAGATGCAACTTGGGAAAGTTTTTGCACAATTTCTTTTTTTTTCGAGAGAAAGTAAGATAGAGAGAAAGGGGGAGAAAGGGAAAGACAGAGAGACAGAGAGATAGAAAGAACCAAAGAAAGAAAAAGGCAGAGAGAGGAAGAGATAGACAGGGAGACAGAGTGAGAGATAGATCGAGAGAGAGACAGAGCGACAGAGACAGAGTTTTTAGTAGTTTTTTACTGCTGACTTTTTCAGAGACAGTAAATATATTTGTCTCCCTTTTTTTTTTACATTATGTGCATACTTTTTTCTTGTGATCTCAAGACTGCAAGCAGTTTATTCCGCATAGCAAGATTATGTAGGATCTCTCTGCAGAATCTAGCTTAACACCTGGAGGCCTGCAGTGTAACGAAAGCTGCCTGTTTGGACTCGCTGTCAACTTTCATTAAAAAAATAGTAGGCCTAATATGCTAGTTTCGGGTGGAAGTTCTATAGCTTGACATTGTTAAGACCATACATCATAAAAATTCCCTCGATTTTAGGCACTGTAGTTGGTGGAGCTGCAGAAATTTAAAAAAAAAAAAAAAAAGAAATTGTGCAAAAACTTTCCCAAGTGGCATCTGTGTAAACTGTAACATTTACGAAGCTATTTAATTTTTACTAAGTTGTTTTTCCCAATTGTTTAAAATTAAAGTATGGGATCGTGGCTCTTTCGTGTTCAGATTCCTTTTCAAAGTTTCTGATCCAGCTGATATCTTTTTTAAAGGGCAATAACACAGATAAGAGGTAACTGACCATTCCAGAATACATGATCATTTCCCTTTTAGTGTTGGCACAGTCATGATGCTGAATTCTTTTGTTTTGTTCTCGTTTTCAATTTCTTTTGCTCCGTCTTGTGTTATTCCAAGGTCTCCATTGAACACGTGTAGATAAATCTATGATGCATTACTCTAATGTTATAAAAATTTGAAAGCACTGCCAAGCAAATGTTCGAACGGGCCTTTCACTACTCAAATAGTTGAAACGAGAGACACACACTATTACTTGCAAAAGATATTCAAGATACATCACTTGTGACTCAAATGCAGCACAATCTACAAATCTGCAGCTTTAAAAATCACCAATGTCCATCATTTGTGAGTTAAATACAGTCGAATGTAGAAATTAGTGCACTTAAAAGATTGTAAGGGCTTATCATTTGTGAGTTAAGGACAGTCCCCACTACACACAAGTGCACTCAAACGGTCTTCAACATCCACAACTTATGACTTTTTATGTAGTACAATCTAAAAACCTGTACATTCGAAAGACCGTCAGTATCCAACCTTTGTGAGATAAACACAATCAAAAGTAGACACCAGTGCACGTTATATATTGTAAAGGCTTATCAATTGTGAGTTAAGTAAAGTCCACACTACACATAAGACTCTCAAAAGATCTTCCAGGATACATGAACTAAAAGCAGTACAATCTACACAAATGTACACTTAGAGGATCGTCAATGTGCAACTTTTGTGAGATGAGTACAGTCGAAAGTAGATACCAGTGCACTCATCAGATAATTAAGGTTTATCATTTGTGAGTTGGGGACAGTCTACATTACACACTAGAACTCTAAAAGGTCTTTAAGATACACTTTTTTGGCTAAGGTACAGTACAATCTAAAAACCTGTACATTCAAAAGGTCGCCACTGTCCAGCCCTGTTGAGTTAAGTTTAGTTGAATGTAGACATTAGTTAAATTATTAGATTGTAAAGGCTTATCATTTGTGAGTATAGTACACTATAGTGGTACACTGGTACTCTCAAAAGGTCCTTAACATACATCACTCATAAATTAAGTGCAGTAAAATCTACAAACCTGTTTATTCGAAAGATCGTCAATGTCCAACACATGTAAGTTATATACATACATAGAGAGAGAGAGAGACAGAGAGAGAGAGAGAGAGAGAGAGAGACAGAGAGACAGAGAGACAGAGAGAGACAGAGAGAGACAGAGAGAGAGACAGACAGACAGACAGAAAGACAGACAGGCAGACAGAGACACAGACTGGCTGAGACGAATAGACAGAGAGAGAGAGAGAGAGGGGTTGATATTATATCATTCTACATTATGTATAATGTAATAAATTGTTAAAAGGAAAATTGAGGTATAAACAGCTTTATACCTGTCGTCAGACAATAAAAAAACAACAAACAATCTCTTTGGGTTTGTGCGAAGGTCTATGGGTTTTTTTTTCTCTGATAAGCTATTTTCTGCAGATTTGTCATGGATGTCTATCACTACAGCATCTCCACTTGAGGAGGGGTCCGACTCACTCACCCTTAAGGTTTTGTAACATTTGTTCCACTTTTTTAGTTCGCACAAACAAACAACGTAGGCTTTCTTTTTATCCTATCTTAGCTGTTCTGTTAATGTAGAGTTTTGCTCTTCCATCTCTCCGAACCCTATTTGTGGATCTGGATTCATTGCAGGTAGATCATTCTGTATTTATTCATTGCATTAATCGGTGCAGGCCAGTCGTCCGTTTTAGGTTCTCCTCAATGCACCACTTCGTGTTTAAACTTTATATAACTATCTCTTCTCGTCCTAAGTTTTGTTGTTTCCTTTACTCCAATTTGTGTTTTCTTTTTCCCTCTCTACAGTTTTTTTCTGTTTATTTTTTTAGTGTTTGAGTGCTTTTTTGTAAGTTATATTTTTCTTTATGCTTTTCCCATAGAAAGAGATCTTTTCAAATGTTTTTTGCTACGTATGCATGTCATACATCATAGAATGTGTGTCACTTGTCTATCGTTAGTACATTTATGTTGAAAACTTCAACCTCCATTGGGCATGAGAATAGAGTACGAAATCATCGATTTTGACTTCAAAATGGAAGTTTACAAACAGGAACGATAATTTGCTCTTTAATATTGCTCCCAATATCGTTAGGGAGTTATAAGAACTTAATATTAAATTTTACAATTTATTTTCCTACTTAGGCATTACAGATACATTGCCAATTTTATTTTGATGACCGAACTTCAGCTCTGCCTTTCAAGTACTAACATTGGATATGCAGAGGACTTATATACTTTTATGATATTAAAGTTGAAATATACAAATAATATTTTAATTTTGTTGATTAAATGTCAATGCACTGATTGATAATATCTGAAGTAATTTGGACAAAATAAAATCAAAGCACTGTTCTCTCCTTTTCCATTTACACAAGTGGTCATTTCTCGAGTTTTGAACTAGTTTTTTTAAAGCATTGGATGCAGGTTTACCTTAATGGAGAATCTTTTGTGAGACAAACATGAGATGAAGTGAAAAAAAAGGCAACAGTTCCTATAAGTCTAAAACAGATGCAGTATGCCTCAATGTGCCTATAAAATCTGAAATATGTTATAATTCCGTTGTTTGTTGGAGAGGGAAGTAAAATTTTACAAACATGAAGGGAACAAAAGGCCATTGCACAGAAAAAACAAGAGACAAAAATATTGTGTGATTCCTTTTATTGGACTTTCAATAAGTTCTTCAATAAACAATGAACAATAATGAGCAAATGAGGCAGCCTGCACAAGACATTTAACCTGGATCAAGGCCTGCCCCGTAAGCTAGTGAAAGCTACCAACGGTGATAAAGTTTACAAAACAAAAATAAAGGCATCACCATTAGCAACTCATAACTATATCAATGTACAGATGTGAAGGAATTTATGTACAAGTGATGGTCAATGAGCTCAGATTATAAATACACATGGAGCTAGAAATAACTTATGGCAGATCTCTTAAGACCAGTGCCGATAACATTGAATTTCTACAGCACACATTGCAGGCTGCAATGTTTAGTGGAGAAGCAGGTTTTACTTGCACTGCATATGAAAAATGGCCCGAAAAACCTTGCAGCTGTTGCTATATTCAAAGCACGAGGCAGTTCCTTGAATATAGTTAGCTTTAGGGATTATTTCTAGCTCCGTATAAAATACCACATGTTGATTCCCGCCAGCTGCTATCTATAGTACAAGAAAAAAAGGTACAAAAAGAAAATAAACCTTCTAAAATGATCACCAAAGTTCAATAAAAATGCTGTTGTTGACTTCTCAAGCACAGCTTATGGTAAAAAAAAACAAGAAAAAAAAAACAACAACATCTATGCCAAAAGCTACATTGTTTCTCTTTGAACCAGGCCTTCTCTAGTTCAGTGCAAGGATTTATCAATAAAATGAACAAAGCAAAGGGTCCAATACAAAAAAATTGAAAACTGAAATTTACCCAAACTAATTATGATATCTCTTCAATTCAGTTTAGATGAAAATTTAAAAAAATGATTAAAAGTTGATGTTACCAATATAAAAAAATGCTCTATGGTTACAATAACAATACCTTTTGGTTCAGAAAATTTTGTTTCATTATTATTTTTTTTACATAATTTTGAATTTAACAAATCTTAATTGTACTGGAATAGTCAAAAGACAAATCTTCAGAGCCTGGCAAAAATATGCACATTAACAATACATGTAGCCCAGTCTAGATACGAGTAATTCAAACATGGGTTATTCAAAAACTTATTTAATTCACACCACACTGTGATGGTTATCTCTAGTTTCTATACGATAACTCAAAATTTGAATAATTAAAAGTTCAACTTTGTGTCAGCAGTTGTGAAGTCTACTGACTGGACTGTACATTGATCAACTCAATAGCTTCCACGAGGCAAGCAGGTTCAAAACGTCATTACATTTATATATCACAAACAAAACCCTAAAAGTTCAAAGGTAACAAGAAGCAAATCAGCAGTGCAGGGACAGTGTAGAACAAGTAAAATGTTCCTGGCTGCTATATGGTGTGTTGCTCGTACATTGTCTGTGAACACAAGCCTATACAGCAGAGATGCAAGCAGCCCAGACACTAACACCAGCAAAAGTTAAGAAGCCTTTTGAGAATGTCACTCAGCAGCATGTCCTGAATGTGACAAAGGTAAACGGCAGCACACGGCGCTGCTGGTGAAAACTCATTGCCACCTACACTGAAGACATTCCACGGCCTCACAAACATTAAAGTGTTTCTACTTAAAAGATCTTAACCGTACAAAAATATTACTGTTCTGTAAACATTTCAGCTTTTGAGGAGCAGAGTGAACAATGTTTTTAAAAAAAATATATATAAAATCTTAAAAGAACCAGCAAACTTGCATAATTAATTCTTACGACAAAATGCAGAGGAATTTCGATTTTGAAGAATAAACAATAAAAGACATTGCCCAGCAGGTAATTCAGTGGAATAAACGTTCAGCAAAGTTTCAAGAAACAGAGAAGAAAAAAAACAATGAAAACAATCTGGAAATTTGCTTTACAACTCTCAGACTTTAAAAAAAAGTGCAGTTCACTTAAAAACACATATTTCTCAAATTGACCCCAAATATATTTATGTATTTCTAATAAGAATTCACCTGAAGTAAGAGGCCTGAAAAAGTTGCCTCATTCATATCTCCAGTGCACTGTGCAAAAATACAATTAGAATTACAAGTATGAGCAAATGTAATACTTTTTAAGGTGATATTGTAGAGGCAAAGGAGTACATAAACATATATGCATACATACAACTACTTCCATCATGTAAGCATTGATATCATCATGTGATGGCACTATGTTCGTTTCATTTAAGAACTATTTATATTATTTCTCTACTCAATTGTTTGACAGTTCTAATTCTAAAACTGGTTTCAACTTAATTTTTGAGACTTTAATCTTTTTATTCTATTAAATATGACATCTAGGGTAGTCACTCTTCAATTATCCCAAAACACTCTATATTTAAATTTTAACTGCATAAACATAGTTAAAATAATATTGCAGAAAAACAGGAGGAAAGAAAAACAACTAAAAGAAGCAAACAAAAAAAACCCAAAACAATCTATGATGAGACAGTCTCTGTAAGAGGATTCGCTAAATGTGATTGTTGCAAGTGTCGAAGTATGCCTCATTGCAAATTGTGATTTTTGCATCTTATTCTTGCTTTGGGACACAAACACAATTGACTGAGATATTTGCCGCATCTAAGACCAATTATTAGCAGCAAGCACAGCAACTTTCTGAGTTCCATCACAACTTCTTTGTAACTGGAAAATTCCAATTTTGGCTGGACAGGTCTATCAGTATCAGGTAAAACCTTCAGCGCTGGCCAATGTAATAAACTAAACCCAAGAGGGTTTTGAAAAAAAAGAATCAAAGAGCAACAGTTGAAGTCACAGGGTAAAATTCATGGTCAAGCCTTGACTTAGTTATAATCAAAGAGCTGGGCGGTTCTGTGTGCTACAGGCCGTTTTTGTAACAACAAAACTTTAAGTTACCACCTCTTACATGTTTTTAAGATCACATTTGAGAAGATAATGTCATAAAACAGTTTAAAGAATTTGAGGCCCAACTTTGTGGTATGAAAACAATAGCAAACAATAAATTCAAGGTCCTTAAATTTAATAATAATAATAAAAAACCAACAAAACAACTCTCTTATGTCCTTATTTCCTTAAAAATAAGTAAAAAAACGTTTCCTTATTTCAGAGACTAAAAGAAAAATAGAGGTTTGCAAAGAATACTAACCAGTACTAAAACAGAAAGATCAGAAAATGAATAAAAAGACCATAATTTTATTCATGTGAAAAAAAAACAAAACAAAACAAGAACAGCATTTCTAAACAACTTAACAGCAAATCAAGACAAAAAAAGTTTACAAGCCTGATGATGAACAGTTAAAGAAATGTAGTAAAGAATAAAATAGGAATTCCATTATAAAAGAATGAAAAAGAAACTTAAAGTTTGACCTAAAAAATGACAGCTGACTACGAATGTAAAAGACGAGAAATGTTTAAAAACTGCTGAGGAATTCAAATGATTTTGTTTTTGCAATAGAAGCGTAATGGCAACATGGCATACCCTTCGTTTCTGTCAGTGGCAAGGCAGTGGGTGCCGAAGCTACTATAAGTTGAAGGTTCAAATAAAACTAAAGGCAGACATTTCTGGCTTTCCCACTTAAAAGCAAACTTCCCTCCACTGCTAATTTTATACCTTTACAATATTTGTTATCCTTGAGCATCATATAAAAAATCCAATTAGTTAGGGAGCTCAGTATAGAAAAAAAAAAAAAAAAATTATGAGTGTTTGTGTAATAGTACCCGGTATAACTAAAGGAGTTGGTATACAATTAATAAGCAACCCTATTCTTGGGCAAAGATTAAAAACCTGACAAAAACCAAATGTTACAAAATTGATTCTACATAATTCTTAAGAGCAACAATGTCAATTGTTCTGGGCTGTTGTTTTTTTACGAAGCTACGGCTTCATAACAACAAATATCTACATTTCAACAAGCCTTCACAATACCACTTCACATATATGCTCAACTGCATAACTGTAAGCCAATGCTAAAAACTTAACGGGCAAAAAACTTTTCAGCTGTTTTTGTTGGGGTTTTTTTTTGGCAAATCATGAAACATTAAAAAAAAAAAAAGGCTACTTTGCAGAACAGTCTAGATAAATAACAATATACCCTTGGCCATTTTACAAGTTTGAAACAGACTCAAGAGAAAGCCATTTGAAATGAATTGAAAATTTTCCAGTTTACACTCTGAAATTTTACACAAAAACAAATCTTTGTTTATTGATAATAAAGTTCAAACAATTAGGTCACTTTTTGCCTTAAGTTACTTTAAAAAAAAAATTTCCTTGGCAAAAGATAAAGTAAAGAATGAATCATGAACGTTATCACTATCTCTATCCATGCTTTTTTATAATCGGAAACCGCACATGGAAAACAATTCTTGAATATCATTCAACTTGCATAATTGTGTTGCCGGTTTTTATTTAGCCTTAAATAATACAGTTTGTCAGGTTTTTTTTTTTAGTTAATTTGAGTGAGGTCCTTTCTTTCCATTGATAGAAAAAAATAATTGATTTGATCCATATTTTTTGGTGTGACTATCATGTTTTTAGTTATTTTATCAACATGTTTACAACAATAAGTTTAGATAAAAAGGAATCAATATTGTTTAAGAATTCTAAATGGTCCTTTGATATTTTTTACCTAACTGATCTTCTGAGAATCATCTATCTTTGACAAAAAACCCAATTAGCCCACAGCAAAAGAGTTAAGTTAATCATGAGAACATGCCTAATAAAATATTTAGATTTAAAGTTACTGGCATATTGGTATCTCACTTACGGATTTGAGTAAAGCTGAGCCTTATATTATTTCTTATGGTAGTCAGAATTCCCTCTTCTAACACTCCCTTTTCCCCCTCCCAATGGATAAAAATCTGTACAACAGATGAATTTCCTTTTTCTGTATTTCCTGATACCTTTAAGCACAGCTAAAGTTAACATGATCTTTAGAGGAAATATCTACGTAAGAAAGCTCTAGAGCAACAAAAATTAAATATTATATATGTATATATTGAATGGTGTCTCAAAATCATTGGGGGAACCAACTGGATGATCAATCTGATGGCATGCTCAGCCAACAACAACAACAAAAACAACAACATTGCACTTTTGATCTCTGCCAGGAAGTGCTGATGCAGAGACTATGTGTGGGCAACCTGAGAAAAAGCCGCTGTCCTTGGTGTCTGCAATATCTTCATGTGGGCCCACTTGGTTTGTCACCAAGTAAAACAGAAAAGGTAAGGATGAGCTTGCAGATCTCACTTCAGCAGAACTGATGGAGTGACAGCAGTATCGTTGAAGAAGCAGCCTGTTTAAGGCATCGTTTTGGCAATGACTGGTTGGGAACTCTCTTTTATTTTTCCTCCAATTATTAACCTTTGTATACGGAGAAGGAGAGAGTGACAAGAACGGCCAAATTGGATGCATCCGAGACATATCATGTGGCATGAAGCAGTCGCAGCTGATGATGGCAGTCTTGGGAATGCCATACTATAACGCTGGACAACCTGGCGATTTGTGTAGATGGCAGATGTTCAGGTGGGGAAGGACATGGGAGGGGGGGCACTTCACTCTTCAGGCATGAGCAAATGCACCACAGCCTCATAGGTTGCCATGACGATGGCTGTGTTGGGGATCTGACGGATGAGCTGAGTGCTGAGACCTCGATACAGGCCGGCCCTGCCCTCCTCTTTAAAAACCAGAAAGAGAGTCTGGAAGAAAGACCTGTAGCGAGAACCCTCCTCCCTCAACCTTGTACGGGCCACTTCTGCAGAAAAAAGAAAGAAAAAAAAAAGTTTTAATCATTGTGTTGTAGGAAAAACCAATTGTAGGACAGAATTGTGACAGACAATGGAATAAAACAGCTCGAGCTTTAAGCTGGGGCAAAAATTTATGCAGTCCCTCAAATTTGTAATTGATTTGTCCTCTCCATTAAAATTTTGAAGTTTTGGGCAAAGACTGCAGTGTTTCAATACCATTTTGCACGTCATCAATAATTATAAGAAATTTTTATTGTTGGTGCATAGTATTAGATAAGTTTTTGAATATGTGAAGTGACCAAAGCAAATCAGGCACAAATCAGAATTTTTACTTAAACTGAGTGATAAACGTCCCCTAACCTTGACAAGGTTAAAAAAAAAAATTCTAGCTTGTCAATGTCTTCAGTTGGTCCCTTTTGAAGAAAATAAAATTGAAAATAATAATACACTATATAACATATCACTATATTTAAAGGGCTAAAAGCTAAAACAAAATTAAAGCAACTTTCGCCTCATTCACCATATTTGCCTCATTTATCTGGGCATAAAAGCTGGGATTAACCGAAGATGAGAAATGATAAGAAGAAAAAAAACAGGGTTAAAGTTAATGCGCTACAAACAGTGTAAACAGCTTAATCTTTGAGTAAAAGAAGGACATGAATAAGTAGTAGCTATACTGGGTAAAAATTTAATCACAGATTGTAAGTAACTTGAGTCTTAAGAGCTCCGATGATTTTTTTCTAAACTAGTAACAACCATAAAAAAATTCTTTTAAAATCATGTCCTTGTAAGTTTTACAAGCAAGCGCAACAGTACTGAAGAAAAAAAGCCTAGAAGCTCTTATTTTCTTGACAAGCCTTACCATGAGGGTAACACAGCGTGGTAGCAAACGTCTTAGAGCATGCCCCCGCCAACATGAACTTGAGATAATCCGAGGCCAGGAAAGCTTCTTTGGCAGATGTTAATGAGAACGATGAGTTGGAATTGGCGCTGCTGTCGGCATCCTCTGTGCCTTTTGCATGCACGCGTGACGAGACAGTAGTGTTTGTGGACGATGGTGAGCTCGATGACAATGGTGAGGATGATGATGACGAAGAGGAGGCATACGAAGAAGATGAGGTGGATGCAACAGCGGCAGCAGACAGCCTGTCATGGGTGGCTGCGGTTTGTTTGGCCTGCTGCAAGTAGCCTTTGATTGTCTCATAAATGACCAGATGGATCACAGTTTCGCTCACACCGAAGTAAGATGCGCTGATACCCTTGTAGAAGCCGCGCAGGCCGTGCTCCCGGTAGATCCTGCGCACACATTCACGGCACGTCAGCTTGCCCTCCGTCCTGGAAACAAAGACACAAAACAATGCTCTCTAAATCAAGATTTTTCATGACAAAAAAAAAATTCTGGTACAAAAAACAAAATTATACAACCCCTCCCAACCACACTGTTCCTTTCATAAAATTGCAAAACTTGTTACAAAGTCCAGTTTTCCTTGAGATTTCATCTCCATTATATATTTTGAACGCATCTTTGCCTATCAGATTTTTATAAAGTCACATTAAGTTTAGAATGACATTTTAAGTCTCCACTCTCTTTACAACGAACTGAAAAAAAAAGGCTCCACAACTTACTTTTGATCAAGCTGCAGCCGTGTCTTTACAAACCAGATAGGGTTGGTGCATGTAGCCGCAGAGACACCTTTAGGGAAAACATACAAAAATCAAGATCACCATGAAACATTCCTTGTTCTTGCAAAACAAAAAAATAT
>BMAT01001880.1:22291-34082 GCA_019649035.1 Elysia marginata | reverse complement strand
ATGATGATTTTTTTTTTTGTGCACAATTTTTGACTTTTTATTTTTCACTACCGTAACTCGAAGAGCAAGATCTTACTTTATCTTGGTGAACATACGAGTCTTCAGCACAAAGAAACAAACTTTGACTACACACAGTGTCTCATCATTAACCACCAATTTATTCTCATGTCATATTTCATATTTTATTTAACACCATGGCATTCAATGTGAAGGTCATCCGTATGTTACTATATATAGATTATATACGCGTTCTACAACTCATGTCAAGCCCAGAATGTGCGAGATGCACAGATTCGAGCCTGGACACAAGATCTCTCAAGCTGCACAAAAGCTGCAATCAGTACAGCTGATTAAACTAACTATATGTACATATTTACAACATCAGTGACTATAGAAGTCTCACACACACACACATATACTGACTACTTGACACACTGATGCATTCTGCTGTCCTTCCCAAAAACGAACACAAAAATAACGGTACCAACAATTTCAATTTACTGATGTAATTGCTTTGGAATAAAACTTACAACAGGCACACTTAAACATTTATAGATAAAGAAAGAAACACCTTTCATTACATAATGATAATCAAAAACTTGCTACTAAACCCTGGTTATCCTAGTATATTGCCCGAATTATTTTTCTACAACAGCACCTCTGTATTGAAGAAGGAAAGAAATTGGAATTAATGGGATACGTCTTGCAGCCAGTGTGAATTAGATGGGTATCGTAAGTTTCACCTCCAAAAGCATTGCTGAACAAGAGATTTTTTCCAAGCTTTCAAGCAATAATTTTAATACAATTATCAATATTTTGTGAAAAGATGTATATAGCAACTTTTTCTTATTTAAAATATGGAGAGAAAAAAAAGACGATGTGGAATCTCAAATAATAGAGAGCTCCTGACCTACTCAGTTGTCTGGATGTTACCCAGACCATTAAACAGACACATCATGACATGCTCACACAGGAAAATAAATCATCTACACAGGAAGATAAACCACGTACACTGGCTCCCACAGGAAAATAAACCACAGACACAGGCTCACACAGGAAAATAAACCACAGACACAGGCTCCCACAGGAAAATCAACCACACCAGGTTCCAACACCTAGCTTGGAACTAATCCAAAAACAAGAAACAGTTTTTCACAACCAGATTGATAAACAAATTGTTGCACAAAACAAGATTCTTTACGGGTTTCTAAGACCAAAGAATGTCTGCACGCAGTCAGTACATCAAGGGTACCTGTTGACCACAGATTTGCTTTCAATTGTTACTTTATTTATCATAATTATTTTGGAGGGGGGAAAGGGTATATTGATCCATTTGATGAATAATATTTTATAGAGCAGGCTCATCTGTCCCCCTTTAAACAATAATTTTTTAAATTTTTTTTTGGGATAGGTAAGGGGGAGAAATATATTTCTACAGGTAACACCTTACATTATCATTTTTTAAATGGAGGAAAATGAAGAATTGCCTAGCATGTATAGTATTCAGGCTTGTTTTTGCTTAGGTGTTACTGGTAAATGCACTGAAATCTGCTTTATCCGCAAGCTTTCAGGGGTCGATACAATGGTGATAAATAAAACACAAAGAGAAAGGTCAACGGCGCTCAGAACATCAAAATCACTAATTACTTCCCTTGTTATGTAATATACGTGAAACGACCTTGAGAGTCACTTTGTAAGTTGTTCTTAATCTTTTTTTTTTCATTGATGAAGTCCTTTTTAAAAAAAGCCATAACTTGTTTGCTCTTTCTTTACTTTTTTGTTTTTATGTCTTTTTTTAATCAACTCAGTAGTCACCTTGTTGATAAAGCAAAAAACGGCCCGGAAAAAATTTCATATAAGACGAATTGTTTAGTAAGATTATAGAGGGCAAATTTCCTTCAAAGCTGAACTTGCTGATTAAGCGGATGTTGATACAAAAAAACTACACCGCATCATAAAATGATATATAACACAACTATATGAAGCCCTATCCAGCTCTCAATCTCATGCTTTGACTTAAAGCAGCGTAGAAGCTAACAATAAATTATTGTAACATGGACACCACATACATCCCTGAGATGATTACAAGTACAAGAGAGACAACTCTAACACACAACATGCCTACCACACTCAACTCTGCTCTAGTCAATGTTG
Organism: Elysia marginata; assembly: GCA_019649035.1. Classification (NCBI taxonomy): domain Eukaryota; kingdom Metazoa; phylum Mollusca; class Gastropoda; family Plakobranchidae; genus Elysia; species Elysia marginata. The sequence continues at coordinate 31,928 of BMAT01001880.1, read as the reverse complement.
CTTAACTCCATTTTCAGTTATTTTTTTGTCTTTCATTGGCACAATTATGTTTTTAAAAAAAGGAATCGTACATATCTTCCTTTTCATGTCAATGTTACAGTACTGGCTTTGTCCCCTGATGTCTGACTGTCTACCGTCTTGGGAAACTCAGAAAGCTACACAGAACTCAAACTGTGCTGTGCAAACTTGGCATAAGTTGAGGGGAAACAATTCAAAATTATGTAAAAAAAAAAAAAAAAGCCGGCCTTTCGCCTCTGAATTGGAAGAAATTTATAAAAGTAAATAAATAATGATTGATGAAATAAGATGGCAGGCCTTTGCCTTCTCTATCAATGAAATAAAAAAGGGAAGGGGCATAACTATGTCTTCTGATAAAGTAATTGATGCTACTATTTTGGTAAGGTAACTATAGCAATCGATTCATGCATCCGCAGCTAGCGTCGTCGTCAAGGAAAGAAAGGAGAACACCTCCTGGAATTTCTGACTCTCATCATCACTTTCTCCGTGCCTTGTCCAGTAGTGTCACAATGTGTACCAGTTAGCACACTCGCTGGACCTGTCTCTGTTGTGCTAGCCCACACACTTCACTGCCCTGAGAACAAAAACAAGAAAACAAACGGTAAGGCCAAAGTGAGACACAAATAATTACTTCATGGAGTTCAATTCTTCTGGCTCAGGGAAAAAATGTTAAAAAATTAAGATTTGAGAATTCTGGGACTACTCCGCTGTTAACTCAACAAATTGAGTAAGCTGGGACAATCCCATACTGTAGCCTATTTTCTATGGGGCAATTGCAACGCCTGAGGATTTTTAGTGTTTGAGAATATTGATGGTTAACTTTTCAGCCAGAGACCACATTATAGCATATAAACCTCAAGACAAGTTCTGAGCTCACAAAACAGAGCGGGGGAGTCGTGATTTCACTCACCATTTCCTCATCCGAAACATCTGCATCAGAATCGTCGTTGATCGTGTCCAACCTGGCCCCTTTGGAAAATAGATAGTTTGCCAGTTGAACATGCTTTCTGCCGCAAGCTAGGAGGATTGGCGTCAGGCCCGAGTAGGTCATGGCATCAATGTCTGCATCCGTGTAAGACAGCAAGAAGTCTGCCATTTGAAGGTTGCCCCAGTCAGAGGCGAAGTGCAGGATGGTGCGGCCACTCTTGCCCTCAGCTGCGTTGATGTTGGCCCCAGCAGCCAGTAACCGCCTGGTGACGTTGAAGTGACCAGCCATCGCCGTCAAGTGCAAACAGGTCAAGCCTGAAGGGAAAGAACATGTAAGTCAACTGTAAATATTAACGAATGCTAATTGAAAAAGTTATTGTCCGTGCCACCTGAACAGAAAAGTAAAGACCATATACTAGAGTCAACCAAACTGCAACGATGCTGTAGTCCCACCCTTTTTTTTTTTTTTTTTTTTTGATAGCAAGGATTAAGCATCACTTCAGCAGACCCTAAAACTTGACAATTACATTTGTAAACAAGGTTGTAGATTTTAGATGAACATCCATGTGCATTGTACATTATTCTTATGGTAATCAAGCCACTTGACTCCTGAAGGCAATGGTTGTACATCAGTACAAACAACGAGACGCATGAAGGCAATGGTTGTACATCAGTACAAACAACGAGATGCATGAAGGCAATGGTTGTACATCAGTACAAACAAGGAGACGCATGAAGGCAATGGTTGTACATCAGTACAAACAACGAGATGCATGAAGGCAATGGTTGTACATCAGTACAAACGAGACGCATGAAGGCAATGGTTGTACATGTACATCAGTACAAACAACGAGACGCAATAAGGCAATGGTTGTACATCAGTACAAACAACGAGACGCATGAAGGCAATGGTTGTACATCAGTACAAACAACAAGACGTGTGAAGGCAATGGTTGTACATCAGTACAAACAACGAGACGCATGAAGGCAATGGTTGTGCATCAGTACAAACAACGAAACGCATGAAGGCGACGGTTGTGCATCAGTACAAACAACGAGACGTGTGAAGGCAATGGTTGTACATCTGATCAGTACAAACAAGAATGTCAGTAGCCTATCATTAGTAATTGTATCAATAAATTTACAAATATAAAACTAGCTGAACCCATAAAATTTCTCATATTACACTAGAATTCACTCTGCGAATAATTAAAAACCTTTTGATACACTGAAAAAAAATTTCACTAGCACTAGTAGAAGGTACTGATTGATTGATTGAAGGGTATTTTTACAAGCCCAATTCCACTTCAAAGGTGCTCTCAAGGCTTGGGTCCCAATGACAATGTACGGGCTGCCACCCAGAGACTAGCCGGGATACCATGATTTAGCCTCAGCCAGTCACATTATACTGACACCGACCCAACCAGTAGGGGCCCGGACTGTGCTCGGCTGTGTTTCGAACCCGCGACCTCTTGACCACGGAGCGAGGCCACTACCATAGAAGGTACTGAGCCGACTAGGGCAGTCAAAGATGCTGACAACTTTTTACAGTAGTGCTCAACTATAGCACGACATCCGCTAGCGACACCTGCTAGCGCTGCCTCTAAAGAATGCCCTTTATTATAAAGTCTTTTGCCTGTGCATGGGTTGAACAGGACAAGAACAGGCCCAAACAAGGATATAACGGGAGAAATAGAGCAAGCATAAGAGAAATTAGAGTGAGAATTAAACTTTTCCATAAAAACAGCAGGCAAGTCTAGGCTACAACTGTACAGGCTCATTGTGGGTTTGGCTTGCGGTTGTACTGCCAACCACTGCAAGGTCCCTAAGTGCCTTCCTTAGTTCACCAGTCAGTGTGCATTGTTGTATTTGGGGAAGGGAGAGAGGGGCTGCTTGCATTGTCTTTGGCCCACGGGTCCAGTGCAGTGAGAGGAGGCACTGTAGACCTAGAGCGAGATAATACTAGTGTACAGGATCCGCGGAATCTAATTCTGGGCTTACACCATCGGTAAAACAATGTAAGTGATGGTTGTGGATTAGAGGGAATGAAAAGGGTGTGGAAATTCATGTTAATTGTTACATGTCTCGATGGGAGTGTCATCAAAGCAGAATTGTTTTTCTTTCTTTCTTTTTTCAGTCAATCTTTCTCCTGGAACCAGAACTGCCGCTGTAGACATGTTCTACTGTACTGGTTCTAGTCGTCCCAAGCTAGCCCTAGAGTTCTCTGGTGATCTCACGTGCATGACTTACATTAGAAACACTTTGATACAAGGTAGTTATTCAACAAAGACATTGGTAATAAAAGAAAAGCCAATCAATGTAGCTGTACTAACTGGGCAATGCTAATTCGTATATATGAAAAAAAAACACCAACTTGTGCATTAGTTCACATGATATAACCAAGGGTCAGAACACTAGACTCACCTTCATAGTTTTTCATTTCCAAATCTTGCGGTATCCTCTGGTATGGAATTTGATATCTGTTTTGGTAGGTCTCCTCGGCACGCACTGGTGTGAGAAGCTGGTTGACGACATCCTCATAGCCTAGACAACATGCGCTGTGTAGCGGTGTGTTCCCCATCTGATCACACAGGTCCACACTAGCACCGGCACACACCAGCCTACGCACCACGGCCACCTGGCGCGTGAGCACAGCTATGTGTAGCGGCGTCTGCTGCAGGTTGTTGGTCTGGTCAAGCCACTCCCGGCCAGGGGCAAGCCCAATGATTTGCATGGTCACCTCGGGCAGGTTGTGGATGATGCTCAGGTGAAGGTGACTGCAGACAAAACAAGAGAAAATCTTTAACCACGGCCCTTTACTATAAATAAATGAATAAAAATGTAAATATGTTTAGAGTCCTCCACCGCCAGCAGGCCTATACACACCAGAGCAAATTCAACTCATCTCAAGTCCGAAGCGCTAACTACTCTGCCACGCTGCCCCACCCTTAGTCTCAGCAGCACCATTTTTAAAGGTGACTAGACAAAACAAGAGAAAATGTCACTTTAACCCCAGCCCTCAGTCTGAGCAGCATCACGTGACTATTTCAGTGTTTGTTTTTCTCTCCAAGTCGGACTTGGGCAAGCTGATGCAGAGACCCGATGATACTCATTTGTTATGTTTTTGTGCTGGTGGCTACACCTGAAATGTTGCCCGAGAATAATCTAGAAACTAGAGGCTTTTACCAAGAACTGGCGGCTTAGATTTCATACATATATACAGTTTACTAAACGTGCTTCATTGATGAATCAATAAAGTTCCTACTAGATACTTCACTAGAATCTCAGCCATCTAGCCAGGGAACACGTAACAAACAACCTCAACTTTTGTGTGTGAAGATGTATGGGAATAAAGATGGAGAAACGCATGTTCAGTCCCTAATTTCTTCTCTCGGCATTTATACGGGTAGTCCGGTACATGCCTACTGATCTGTCTCTCCACTAGAGCAATCATCTATTTCCCCACCACCTCAATGCAGACCAATGTTCAAACGATAATGGAGTTGACACAATAAGAGAATCCAAACCTAACCGTGTAGTAGAGCGACCACCAGTAGGCCTAGACTAAATGATTGTACATGTATTGTGTTGGCCGATCCAAGTCGTAATAAAGCCGATTTCTTTCCTCTCCATAGCGCAGACAGCGTCTCATAATCAAACTGAGGTCTGGGTTTTCCGGATGTCGACCACTCGATACAGTTCCCTATGTGTGAAGACGGGGGGCGGGCGGAGGGTCAACTGTTCAGAGAGCTCAAGGATGTCCGGCTCGACTGTACATCACCAAAACTTTTTCAAACTAAATTTAGCCCGGTGTTTACACAAAAGAAACCTGCAAGCCATCTCATTATGACATTTAAAGAATGAAAGTGTAGCTTGAAACTGTGTCTTAAATTAAGATAAGAAAGATGGTTTGAAAGAGGGGCACTTGCTGACACTCTTTATTCAGAAAATAAGAAAAATTTTAGAAAAGATTGACGATCTTAAATCTTTGCAGTTATGTTTTCCAATTTTTTAACTATTTCTAAAAAGCTTTTCGCCTACAAAGGCTCGTTTTATTTCCTAATGAAAATCAATTTTGTACGAAACAGAATCAAAACGACAACAGATTGTTTACTTGCACAAAAACCGCCCAAGGAAGGGAATTCCCCTGAATTTTCAAAAGTCATGGACTAAACTTACGACCGACTAACTGTAATAGCACGTGAGGCTCCATCAGGGATATTTGAAGCGCCTAGGTCAGTACTTCCCGAAATGTCTAAAAATAGGCCATGGATTCCGATCTTTTACGCATTTTGATCGATGACCTTTACACACGGCCTAGGCATTGGCAATGTTCGCCCCGTTCTCGGCCTACCCTCCAGTGATTATGCTTGGGTTTTAAGAAGTATTGTGTAACAATCACCTTTCGAGTCTCCTCGTGACAGACAGAATCTGGGTCTATTTGTCAAGGAGTTATAAATAAAAACCAGAGCGCTATTTAAAGCAAATGAATATCAAACTTACAAGTAATATGGCTTGTTTTAAAAGGTTCATTGTAATAAAAATATATGTCTAAAACAAAGAACAGATTTTAAACAGAAATGTCTTCTTGACTGTAAAAATAATCACTGGTCTATGTGACTTGTTAAGTAGTCGATATCGATATATTTCTATCAACCTCGGGGGACCGCAATTGTTCAACAGTCGGCCTACCCTCCTCACAGATCCTGAAAGACGCTAACATGTATACTTATAGAAAATAAATAATAGATCATGATGTGATTTGTGAAAAGAATTTTTTTCTAAAGAAACAACAAGATCATCCAACTATAAGGCTAAAGTTTTCTGTATCTTTACACCTAGATAAATCTTCCCTAGATGTTTTTCCTGTTAAAAAGATTGGCTCTACCTGTATTGTGTACATGAGTAGATGGCTACGCCACTGCCAAACCCAGGACAATTCACTAGGGGAGAGGACTGGAAGAGGGCAATTTGTCACAACTGAGAGAACCATGTAGGCAATATTGACAAATTAAGAGAAGTCGAATTTGTTGTACAGTTTTCCAGAATTTCCACACGGGGGAGAGCACTCTAGCTAAGCCCAAATTTTATACCTGTAGAAAAAAAGTTTTTCTGATTTTTTTAAAACAAAGGGTCCTGTGCAATAAAATACATTCTAAATATAACAAATGAAGAGTAACTTCAAATTCTATTTCTAATAAATAGTGGCACCCTGTGCGAAAATCCTGCCACAGCACGCAGAATTCGCACTGGAGTGCCACTATTTATTTTAACTTAAAATTTCTCTTCATTAACCTTCATTTTGTCTGTAAAATATGTTCAATAAAAATCATACATCTCATAGCAGAGAAAGTTTCATTTGATACACAAGTAAAATACCAGCGACTTTTGCGGGTTTAAGCAAAAATAAGGAATTGGTTAAGTTCTGGAGAAAAACTTGAAATCCAATTGATTAAGACTAATTGCAAAAAAAAAAATCCTTACAATGAAGTTGCCAACCCTATTCAAAAGGCCAGCATTCTGGCAGCGCTGTCTCGCTTTACTATGCTACAAGTACAAGAGAGGCATTCATTTTCTGTAAAATTGGCAAGAACTAAGATGATTGATATCTGTGAATTATCCACAAAATTGTCAGACTTTGGTGCATGTCCCTGGAAGTGGATAGTGATGTATGTTGATTGGAAACTGAAAGGCTCTACAAATGTGCCAATGATCATATGATGTAGCAAACCTGCAAAACTCCTGAAACAACGGATCACATTGTTTTTTTAAACTGCCCAGTTACAAAACTAGACGGTGGATATGCAACAGTCAATAATGCTGATGAAGACCTGGTAGCTTGGATCAACAAACATAACCTGGAGGTGTAGCCATGCGATACTACTACCATTGCCTCCAACACAGTTTTTTTTCAATAAAGATTGCACTAGAATTTGTTAACATAATAAGAACTATAAAGGTTAGGTTTAGCTAGGTCAGTACCTCTGGGTGGAAATCCTTCCACTTTTTACCCTAACATAAACACTTGATAAGCAAACAAAGCCTAGGTAACTAAAAAAAAACAACTCACAAAACATGCACAAACAACACCTACTAATACTATTCTGACCAATTTCTCAAGATCAACATAACAATTGGATTTCGATTTAAGGTGAGGGCATTGGTGGAAACTTGCGTGGTCTCATTCATTTGGCCTTGACGCAAAGGAAAAAAAATTTTTTTAAGTTACAAAACACCAAAAAAGATCTAATTTAGAACTGTAGGCCTATTAGACATAGATCTAGATCTAATGTATAATTGGACTTAGTTAATTTGACAGATCAGTTCAATAACATCAGATCTACTGAGACTTTCCTGATTCTCTTCAATTTGTCATGGCCAAATGGACAGGGCTAACTCAGGCTAACTGAACTGCAGTGGAATCCTGTTAAGATAAACCATAGATCTAGATATAGTCCTTTTTCATTTTATTTTTCTACATGATGTTCCTGCTTAATAGTAACTTCCCCTCTGGTAAGAATAGGCCTATATGATTATATCTGCTTTGGGCACTCTTGAACAATTGCGGTCCCTCGACAATTTGCCAGGTGGGTATATCATTCATTGTGTCAGAGAGTGGGTTTTACAATGCAGCTGTAAAGTTATTGCTATCGATATCTAGATCTAGATCTATTTCTATTGGCCTGGTAAAGTCTCGAGGGACCGCAATCGTTCAGTAGTACCCTTCTTTGAGATAAAATACTCGAATCTGCAGTAGATATCTATTTTCAAGCAGCTGCCCATTTGTTTTTAAAGCGAAGTCTCCAAATTGTACTCACTTGTCTCCATCCTCATCACCTCTGAAGATTTCAAGGATTTGGTCTGGAGTGAAATGTGGGGACACCCAGTGTAAGTTAGCACACTGTGTCAAGTAGGCTCGGGCTGCCAATACACTGTCTCTTTCATGGTCGTCAAGACCAGAATCACACTGTTCTAAAACTTTACTTTTTAGAGATCCTTGAATGTTCAAACGAGATAGAGAGTTGGCCAAATCCGCGGAAACAGAAGTTAAAGATCCAGATTTGTTGACTTTGTCTGGGTGGAGAGGTATGCCTGAATCGGCCGATCTGTCTCTCTGTTCCTCTTCTGGGGTATTCTGTTCCTCCTCAAGGAGTGATAACGAATCACTGTTGAACTCTTGTGAAAAGTAACCTAAAGAGCCGAGGCCCGAGTCATTTCTCTCTTCCAAACTAGCGAACTTGAATGAGGAAGCCCGAGGATCGGGCGACAAAGGGCCTTTTTGATTTGGGTGGTGGACACCATATCCCTCAGAATCCTTTTCGATATCTTCCATTTTGTGAGCTTTACCTGGTCTACTCTGGATCCAGTTATCAGAGTAGTCCAAAGGCAAGGTAGAGAAGTTTATTATTCTAGATTCTATCAAAGCAGGTAGACTATCTTGGCCTAGGCTAGAGAGAAATTACAAGCACAAGTGGGAACAATGGAAAGTCAAATGTATGATTACTTAAATGGATCTACATCGAGAACAACTGACGTTCGTCGCCCAATAAAAAATGTTCAAGAAGATCTGATAGAACCTGTACCAAGAACTAAATCTAGATCTGTAATATCACAAACTTCAATGGAATTTCCAGTCCAATGGCGAACAGGAGGAAACAGAATGGCTGCTTGACTTGGTCGGTCGAGATGAAATGAGACACCAAGCTTACCAGTCATGTGACAAGATTTGTCCAATCATGAAGCAAAATAAGGCTGGTCGAAGTTAGGGGATTCCCCTAACAGGACTTAGCTACGTTAGGCCTAGCCTTAATCTAGGCCCCTTGCGCTGACGTGTGCACAAAGAAACTACGTTGCAAGGCCTAGAAATAATACATTAGGTTTTTCCAGATTCCGCCCTCTCGCCCCTTATACAATAATGTAGGGCACAATGCCTATTCCCTATTGCCTAGAGACTGGTAAACATCCCAATCTTTGAAATAAGTTACAACAACCGACGATTTATCTGACAATGGAAAAGCATGGCTTTAAATAGCTGTTCTCTGCATAATGCAAATCATCATCTGTTTTCCAAAATATTCAATTGCGCAGATAGACTATTATTTTTTCCATGACCATTAGTCATTACGATAAGTCGCCTGAACTAAAAGAAATCGATTGGCACCCACATCTAGATCTAGTTCCTCGTCAGATTCAATAACGTTCTCACTGCTTTTTTCCTGTACAATTTGCGAGCACACAAATAACAAAAACGACAGTGAAAAAGAACAGACATAAAACTGCCGCACTCATTCATTTCAGGTTAAAAAATGATTTTTACAGGAAACCGAAATATCTTCATAATTAGTTTCATTCTGAAGAGGCGGATGAAGTAATACATCTGGAAAACCCACAGCGCGAGGGTTGACACTGATAAGCTTTTTATTTTAAATATTGACGTGAGTTGTTGACTACATGGAGAGGCAGAGCAGCAATGGCCAGAATTATTATGTAGGCCTAGGCTTATTCATTCAATTTGAAGCTTCGTCAAAGCAACTTGGTAGGCCTATAACCCTTGTTGTGTAGGTGTAGACTTGTGAATATTGTGACATAAATGATAAAACATCAGCTCCCACCAGATTTATCATGTCCAACAGATCGATATCGGTCGTCTAACCTTTTTTTTTCGTTTGTTGTAAAGCCGTGGGGAGGGGGG
>BMAT01001880.1:0-16062 GCA_019649035.1 Elysia marginata | reverse complement strand
TTTGTATTTTAATTCATGTATTTCTACCTGTAGAGTACCGGTAAATCTGTACACAAAGTTTACATAACTCATACTCACACTTGCGCGAAAATATAACTGGTTTAATTAACTTTTGGCTGGTGCTTTGGAGAGAGAGAGAGAGAGAGAGAGAGAGAGAGAGAGAGAGAGAGAGACAGAGAGAGACAGAGAGAGACAGAGAGAGACAGAGAGAGAGAGAGAGACAGAGAGAGAGACAGAGAGACAGACAGACAGACAGAGACAGAAATAGACAGAGGAGTGAGTGTGATTATCTGATTTATTTAAAGTTTTTCTGGCGCTTGGAGAGAGTGGAAAGTGAATATCTAAGGTTTGACTGGTGAGGGAAGAGCTTGGACAGCTTAAGTTCTAACCTGATCTTGTTTGTATTTTAATTCATGTATTTCTACCTGTAGAGTACCGGTAAATCTCTACACAAAGTTTACATAACTTACCTGACACTCGCACGAAAATATAAATGGTTTAATTGAGGTTTGTCTGGTGCTTGGGGAGAGAGAGAGAGAGAGAGAGAGAGAGAGAGAGAGAGAGAGAGAGACAGACAGACAGACAGACAGACAGAGACAGAAATAGACAGAGGAGTGAGTGTGATTATCTGATTTATTTAAAGTTTTTCTGGCACTTGGAGAGAGTGGAAAGTGAATATCTAAGGTTTGACTGGTGAGGGAAGAGCTTGGACAGCTTAAGTTCTAACATGATCTTGTTTATACATTGTATTTTAATTAATGTATTAGCACCCTGTAGAGTCATTAATTTTTAATAAAATAATAATACCGGTAAATCTGTACACAAAGTTTACATAACTGATACTGACACGCAAATATTACTCCTTATCTTATTCTAAGTAAGCCTATTCTGTTTGCGGTTTATTGTCACTTCTGTTCTCTACTATAACAGTGACAAACGGCCGATTTTCTCTAGTAGTGTTACAGGGTTGTAATTATACGTGCTTAGATGACAATAATTTTTAATTGTGAAAAATATTAATTAATAAGATTAGTCGTGTTACTAGTATTGAGGACGATATATATGCTTAGATTTATATACCAGATGATTTGTTGGTTTTTTGAAATAGGCCTATGTACATTATTGTAATGTTTTGTTTTTCTTGTAGTGTAGAGACTAATTACCTTGACGACGGGACGCGAGAATGAATACTCCCGCAGACTTCTGTAGGTAACTCTCTAAACCCTGGAGCTATAAATACTAAAGAGCGCCCATGATGTCATTGACTGGGTTATTTTTTAAAGCCTTTACCCCATCGCGATGCTTGTCATTGCTTGATACCCCATCAAAGGTTCAAACAAGACGAAGAATGGAAGGTTCAGAAAGCTTTAATTCCATGTGATGGTATATTAAATGTCCATCCTGTCCGCACCTCTTCCTTTACCGTTCTGTGACACTTTCCTTTCAAGCTTAATTTACACTACTATCGGTAGGCCGACCTTGGGTAAGCGAAAAGATTTTAACAACTCCCCTATTAGTTAGGGTAAGCGAAGCGAGACCCAGCCTAGGCTTGACAGTTGACACAAGTTATGGCGGAACCTCTCTTTTGCTTTGCGCTCACTGCAGCCAATGGTAAAACATGGGCTGCGAGTGATCTAGGTACGGTATCTATAGGGTGGAAGTCTGTGAATTTACGCTAACTTTCACCAGTCCACCCACCTGTAAAATGGGTACCCAGCTGCAGGCAATTCTTGAATTTGTGATATGCGCCTGCAACACTCTGCATATGGGTCGAAAGTTCCCTTTATGTACTGGTCTGCAGGGGCATTCGCATTGTGGCGCTGCTCTGTGGCGACACAGTTACGCTGAGTAACGAAGCCAAATTTCCCGAAAGGGATTAATATAGTGTATAAAATAAAAAAATATAAATAAAATTTAAAAAAAATATGTTTGATGGAAATTCTTTGCAAGAAACAGTTTAGGCTGATTAGGCCTACTATCCCCCCAAAAAAACCTATAGAAGTCAGATCAGTTATGTTCCTAACACTGCTTGGCTTCTAGTTTGTGACCTCAATTGACCCCAACAAGAAAAAATGATGCTACGAGAATTGTCAGGGGATATCACTCTCGCTTCTGTAGTAAAATCTTTTTTCTTTTAAGTTCAAAGAAGCACGCGCGTCCCTTCCCTTCATCGAACCTAGATGTTTTGCTGCAGACAACACAGACGTCTACACTAAAACCAAACGCAGTCTTCAAGATTTTAGTCAGTAAAACTTGCTAAATCCTTTAAGAACATTAAATTTGTCTTTTCTCTATCTTAAGCTGCAATCCTGCACCCCTATCCCTTGTTGCCGCACAGCAGTGAGGCTCAGGAGTGAAAAGAGCAGCTTGTGAGTTGTCTGCTGATTTCACATTTTCAGTTTACACTCGAAGTCTAAGCCAGGCTAGTTCTGGATCTAGCCTTTCTAGATCTAGGCCTACAGTTATGATTTCAATTTTATATTTAGATTTAGTAATATGGATCTAGTTTAGAATCTAGACATTGCAAACTGAGGAATCCCAGGCTAGATCTGGAATATCCAGGCTGAGTGGGTTAGAGCTAATCTAGACCTAGACTTAAAGTTAAAGGGCCTGCTGCAGTAGGTTTGTATCTATCTATCTAATCTCTAGATCTAGATTCTAGATATAAACAACAAATTGAACAAAATTTGAAAAAAAAAAACCTTTCAAGTTTCATTTTCACCATATAAGTCTCTGAGATTAATAGATAAAATTTATATATCTAGATCTAGATTTACATCAGAAATTTAGAATGGCATTGTTAAATATGTGGGCCGTAAAATTGGTGAATTTTTTAATTGAACTTTATCTTGCATTCAAATGTATACACTAAAGTTAAAAGGGTATTTCAATATTTGGTGCACTCTAAGTCTAACATTAACACCCAACTCATGGCAGGATTTCACACGTGACACTAGGCTGCCAAAATGAAAATTATTGTTCCTTACCTTTCATTTTGTTTCCAAATCTTGTGTAACTCTATTCTAAGACAAGCTTGTTTCATGAACTTATGTCGTATTGAAGTATTTACAAGGTTTTAATTTGTAAACAAATTTTTTCATTTTTTTTAAAACTTCAAATCTCTTTCTGTTAATGAGTGGGTGTTAGCATGGTTTTTTTATTTTCTTTGTTGCTTTTAACTGTTTGTGGGGAAGGAGAAAAACAATCCAATACTGAATGTTCTTATTATAAATCTTATTTTATCAAGGCACTGTTTACTAGTGTAGCTTAGAAACTCAACCATGCATTTTTGTGTTTGTTTTATCGTGTGATTGAATGTTTAAATTAAAAGCTTTAAATTTCACAGTAAACTTATTGAGCAATTATTCTATAGCGGTAGATGCTATTTGAGGAAAACCTGTTGACAATCTTGTCAGAAACACAGGAATGAGTAACACACTCTGGCTTATTATTTTCATCTATGACGTGACTACATGCACTTGCTCTACAGCGCGTCTCAAAGACCATGTCCAGCATAACCTTAAAGGAAGTGGGTGGTGACCTAGTCGTTGATGTTGTTCAAGACTCCACAGTTATTGGTCGTGGACAGTTTTTGCAGGTTTGTTGTGGTTTAATGCTGTTGTGATATAGCTGATTGATAGTCTGCTGTTCGCTGATGTGATTACGCTGTCCAGTTTGGATAAATTTCAAACCCTGTAGGAGCAAACTTTATCTTCAAATTATCAAAAACTCGATTCATCATTTTTCTTAACATGAGATCATTAGCATCGGTAACCTGAGTCTAGTTAAAGCCCAAAAAATATTCTAATTGAGGAGTTTCGTGACAAAATGTATAAGAAGCCTTTTTCAATAAGCTGAGAAAAAGGGCAACAACTGAGGTTTTTCTTCAGTTTGTCCTCTTATCTATATTACATAATTTTTTTCTATGTCTACAATCTGAACATTGTGTAGGAAAATGACATCTCTAACTGAAAGAATAGCATTAGTTGCTCATGAAAAATTTGAAAATTTTCATAACTGGATTGAGCATGTTTTGTCAGGAGAGCCTTCAGTCATTAAGGATTTGTGAAGCTGAACTCTGATGAATTTATGATGTACCTTTTCTTTTTTTAGAGACTTGCCTCAAGCATTCCTGGAATCCTCGTTATAAAACTACAATAATTACAATAAAGGGGCTGTAGTCACATGTATTGCTTCTAATTTCCATATATAATACATTGACTTTATTGATTAGACATACCGACGATTTGTTGAAATAGCCTCAGCTGCACTTCTTTTTTTTTCTATTTATTAATTTAATCAGCAGTTAAGTTTGACTTTGTATTTTACATTGGTTTGTAACGTAAATTCTTCTAATTGAACTGACATTGCTGGAAAAAGAAACGAGAACTGAAAGAAGCATATCATGAAATCTGTTTGAGAATTTTTTTTCTCCTGTTCCCTAAAAAACTTGAAGATTTGTGAAAAGATTCTGATTCTTATTTATATCAAGGGAACAAATCTGTGCAACACATGTGACGCTCACTGTTCCTGGATGAAGCAGAGTGTAGATGAAACTGCCGTCTTTAAGTCTGACCTGTGAACAAAACTGTCTTTAATCCTTCTTTAATAAGTGCACCCAATTTATTCTTAAAGTTTTGTCAGGAAACCTGCTTCAACTAACTTGTCTTGGTTTCATCACTACACTTCATTCTGCTTAAGTGGGTTTTCAGTTTAATTGATTCTGTTTGTGTGTGTGTGTACCATGGGGACAATTATCTGTAAGGACTTGGACATAACTCAATTTTTTTTACAAGCCAAGTCCATATTATTGGGTATTTCCCTTGGCTATTGACTTGAGTAGAACTGACTGTAGTTAAAAGATGATGTGACTACATTCTTGGTTTGCCCTGTAGTTTGATTACTACTAAGAATTTAGAAATATTTTAAATGATTTAAATCAAGCATATTAATGAAAGTACAATGGAACTCCATCAACAAAGACCACCCTTCTTATGTGACTTTAAATTTGAGGATGTCCGCTTAAATGAATATAGTCATTTAACCCTGGACTAAGAGCCCATCTCTTATAAGACCTGTCTTTACCAAAATTTTTCCAGGTCTTTACTCAGGCGTTGCACTGCAATCAGATTTTTAAAACTAATTTCTTACAGTACCTACTGCAAAATCCAGACCTCTACTCTGATTGTTCTCTAACTTCTCATTAAGATTCTCTTGGAGTTGAAGCAGATAAATTTGAAGGTCTTGTTCACCTCTAGCTCGGCGATTCTTCCAGATCAATTATTTAATGTCAATTTTTTGTCTTGTTTTGACCCTCAGATAACAGACAAGAGAGTATCAAGAAGTCATGCTCTGCTGGAACAGAAGCACGGAAAACTCTACATCACACCTGTAACCAGAGAACATTAAATTTAATTGCATCTATAATGAGAAAAAAAGAATTTATCTCTACATTTTGATTACATCTGTAAAGACAAAAAAATACTTCACACAGTAATTACCTGTTCAGTAATCATCTATAATTTAGAAATAAGTCTTTTTTTCTTCTTTAAATCTACATTATAGCTGTAAGGAAGCCAATTTTAGTTGACTAGTTGAAATCGTTATCATTTTTCTCACTAAACTTTGAAGTATTCTCATTGGTTGAGACCCACTGGTGGATCTACGTCTACTGAGAGGCAACAAACAGAGCCAGTGTTTTTAAGGTCTCTTAACTGGAGGTCCCTTTTCATTATCCTTTCTATCCCTTTTCATTATCCTTTCTATCCCTTTTTATTATCCTTTCTATCCCTTTTCATTATCCTTTCTTTCCCTTTTTATTATCCTTTCTATCCCTTTTAATATCCTTTCTATCCCATTTTAGTATCCTTTCTATCCCTTTTTATTATCCTTCCTATTGCCTATTATTATCATCCTTTCTATCCCTTTTTGTTATCCTTTCTATCCCTTTTTACTATCCTTTCTATCATTATCCTTTTTATCCCTTTATGACATGAACATATGAAGTTTCATGTGACATAATCTAAAACTGAGACACTACCAACTCTTCGGTCCTATGCAGACGCACACAAACCCTTGTTTCCTGCGCACGGAGATGTCCAAGGAGCAGACAGTCCTCACACGGGATGTGAAACACTTGCTGAACAACGGAGACGAATTTGGACTCTTGCCCGATCAGCTTTTCTACAAAGTTCACTACCCTCAACTCAATGGCAAAGAAAGGTTTGTTGGGGGTGATGGTTTTGGTTAAATATTTGTTTTCTCTACACAGAGTAACTTAATTCCAGTAGCTCTTCTCTATCTATCTTCCTCTTTTGGCCCACACCCAATATTTCCCTGAGAGCTATGTTGCTGAACAGATTAGTCCACAGTTTTCTGGTTTTCACAGATTTGGGCATTCTCAGGATTTGTCCTGAATTCAGGATTGTTTTCCATTTTGAATAAGAAAAATCCTGATCTGTATATACACTTCTCATGTGAGAACAACAAATTTTGCTAGTAAATTCCTTATGTAAAAGCAAATCTTACTGCTGTAATCTGGCGTTCAAAGGAAATAAACGATTGGTAAATAGCTTCTTTCCCCAAGCCATAAAACATTTTAATGGAACTAGAATTAAGAGATTAGTCTGATCGAATCTTTTGATTATATGGGATGTTTCGTTGAGCGAGATGTGTACTGTTAAGAAAAATGCATGCATTTCTTGTTCATTGTGACAAAAGAGAGAAAATGCTACACGAATAGAGAGAGAGAGAGAGAGAGAGAGAGAGAGAGAATATTTCATTTCTTTATTACATGTATTAGTGTACTTTGCTATAATATTCATAATGTTTGAATCTGTGAGCCTGACTGAACATTGCTTATTTTCAATACATGTACTAATTGAACTTTGTATTGACTGAATAAACTTGAATTGAATTGAATTGAATTAATGAGGTAATTTGTACTGTATATGTGATTTTCATCAGCAAACTTTGAAATGATGAACAACTAAAGCAATGTTACATAATGCACTGGATTTTTGTTCACAAGTCGTGCCCAGCCCTGTTTTCAGTAAACCTCCCATGTTCCTATTCATCAAAAGCCAATTGTACACTTTCATCCCTTACATGATTTATCCCAAACGTGACAAACCATTTATTACGTTAAGTTCAAGGCATTAATACTACAAATCTTAAAGTTTAGAAAATAAGACGATATTACTTGTCCTTAACAAACTCAATCCATGCTATTTCTTAAATCTAGCTCCCTTTTTTTTTCATTTTCCTGATATATAATCATTAGTTACTAAAAGACATCAAGATTTTTAACATGGGTCCGAGTTTTTCAAAAAGGCAGTGTAAAAAGTTTGCCTTCTCCTTGTCTCGCATTGTATATACTTTTTGATGATTTTTTACTAAAACTCAGTGAACCATTGAAAGAGACGACCGAGGAAAAAGAGGAAAAACCCGAGAATCCCAAAGAAGTCAAGTCAGAGGCGGTCTCGAACGGAGCATCTGAAGCTACCAAAGATGAGGCAGCTGATGCTGAAGGTGGGTGAGCTTCAGCAACAAAATTTTTTGCAGCCGATCGAAACGAGGGTTAGGTCGTACAGTCTATCAAAATGAATGTTAGGTCATGCTGCAATTGCCTTGTGAAAGCAATTTACCCTAACTTTCCCCAGTCTTTCTATTAAGGCAACGGTGAGGTACTCTTCAAAATATTAAAACACAGAGTTACCCACCCGCTTTCTCAATGAGTTGGTGACGAACAGTTATTACATTAATAAATGAAAAACAAGAATATGCTTTCTAGCCAATGGTCAAGATTTAATAAATAATAATTGATAAGGGAAAATACTGTTGTTGCAGATCGAGAATTGTGAGAATTGTGCAATTCTTCTTAAAGGTTTAACTTAAGACTTACTCTAATTACCTAACCCAAGATATCTAATTACTTCACACACACACACACTTACACAACAATCTGCGTATGTAACTTAGTCCACTGTAAATGAATAGTCACAGGCGTAGTTCACAGGGCGATGACGACGAGTCCCAGTCACTCCATATGTCTTCAGAGTGGCGAAGACATGACGATGGTCTTGATAGTGGGGATGACGAGGATTCAATAGTCACAATGTTATCTTCTAAGAGTGAAGATCCAATAGCAATGGCGCTGGTCATAATGGCGATTACGGTGGTAGCAACACCGATGATGACGGTGGTAACGACACCAATGATGACGGCAATGATTCAGGTCCACCATTAGTTTCAATTAGCGAACCAGGGTTGCAGGTACCTGCGGCCCTCCAAGTCGAAGGCCTTAGGGCGTCGGAAGTGTGCGGCCCTCCACGGCTGAGGTATCACCAAAGCCTCGAGACCACACACACACAGGTCTCTACCCGGATACACACGATGTAGATTCACAGCATTGAGACCACACACACATGGGTCTCTCTCTCAATACAGCCGCTGTAGACTCACAGCATCACAGTATCGCATTAGGCAAACAGCACGGTCTGTCAAGTACCAGCGACGACAGGGTTTCTTTCTCACATCCAGTAGTAGGCCAAGTAGTGACTGACTGCCAGGACTCTGTAGTTGACACCGACCACTCACTCAAGTTACATTGAGTGCAAAAAAGCAAGACTCTGCGTGGCGGAGAGACTGATCTATCTCCGACTCCACATCTACTAGGCCGGTGTCAAAGTGACAGCGTTTTGACGTATCCTGTAGCAGCTGTTCTGGGTCCTGTGTCCAGTGTCTGTTTTTGTTCTAACTTTTAAAGGCTTGAAGAACCCTACTTAACTCGCACTCAGTACAAATCACTCAGACTTCACACTGTACCACCTGCAAGCCCCTCTCCCTACTAAGAGTTTCCACTAATGTTAACTGTTCAATCCAGAGCTCACTACAAGCTTAACTCACTTAGCACTGGGCTCCGAACACTGTCACATACGCTGAATACTGGCCATTTTGGGTTGTTTTTGAAAAATCATCAAAAATCTTAGTATTGTTTAATCTGCTCAATAATTAAGTATAATGTTTTAAAAGAAAAGAACTTTGCAATGCTTTTTATTTGCAGTTAATATCTTAAGAACTTTTTTTTTCACAATTTTTTAAAAGTTTGCTGTTTTTGAGGTTTTAGATTTTTTTTTTGACACTAGATCTAGATTTAGATCTAACTTGAGCTCCACTAGTACTAGCCACAACTTTAGGTTCTGAGTCTGATTCAGAGCCACCACTACCTTCAGAATCGTTGTCGCTCATATCTAACCCTGGATCCACTTCTTCATCACTGAATTCTGCCTCATTTATTATTTGTAATATGTTTGTTAGCTTTCTTCATCTCTGCCCAGCCAGTAGCAAGTGAAACTAGGGTCTCATTGTTTGAGTAACCATAACTTCTAAAGTTAAAGAGTTACATCTGGGAAACTCGGCATAAACAAAGATAAGAAGTTATACTAAAGTCCGAAACGAAACCCCACACTTCTGGCGCATCTAGCTTGAGAAATCCATAGTTAATGTTGATGCCCCAAGGGGTGGTGCAACCGCGTTTGGCAACTGACGGGTGATGCGCCATACGCTGGTGCATTCGTAGCAAGTGAGTTAAACAAACATTTGATTTAGTTTATGAACCAAAACTATGCCCTGCCATCCTGTTTAACAATACTCATACACACACACACATACAAGTCCTAAACTATGGTCTTAAGTAATGCCTTAACATCACCCCCGTCCCCAGTTAAAATCCAATTTTTACGACACCCAAAATTGTGGAATATAATGCATCTCCTAATCATATCCAGTATCACATCTATATGCAATTGCTCTTTTAGCGTAGGCACTGGGCTCGAAAATGGTACCTGGAAAAAAAGGAAGAAAAAGAAAACGCATTTTGTAACACTACTAGATACTTTAAGCGTGGCAAAAATCGTTGATGTTTGGTTAACACTGTTATCCACTCCACCGCCAGGTCATGCCATCTAGAACAAAAAACAGTAGACAAACCGTGTCAATTATTAACAGTTTCAGCATGCCTGTGGTCCAGAGATCTGCAGAAAGAGAATGTGTAATGAGAAGCAAAACTTGTATTAGCAATATCAAATGTCTTGCAACAATATATCAGTGGTTTTAATGCAGTCTTAAAATCAGCATATCTTCATGTACCAAATGTAATACCACTGACGATTGTCAACCATACCAAAAGTTTACTATACAATTTGGGAAGACTAATATTGTCTGTCTACACTTAGTGACTGGTCTGTCAAATTTAATCAACACAAGCGTGATAGAACATCGCATGATAGTTGTGACTACCAGGAAGAGCCTTTATAGTGAAGGAAAACTCCTGCAGTGCAAGAGACCACCTTAGGAGTTGAGCGTTCTTTACTTGACCACTCTTAAGAAATAATAGTGGGCGTTGATCTGTTTCCAGAACAAATGGTCTCATAGCAGGATATTTGTAGAGCTGACAAACGGCGAATATGATAGCCAAGTAGAATATCTAGTCTCTCAAGGTTGTAACTTCCGGCTTGCTGTTTTATGTCAGGTGCTATGCTAGATTCATTTGCAAGTTTTTTTTCAAATCATTTGACTTTCTAGTTAGTAGGATAAGTTTTTTTATCTTCTTCAAAAGGACTGAATCATTGTGTTGCTTCATTCTACTTTCTCTCCATCAAAGTACCCAAACGCGGAGTTATACGCTGAGAGCTTGGTATGTTTTTTTGCACGAGGGCAGGTAACTTTTTAATTTAGTTTTAACCATCTCCCGTTTTTTAACGATGTAGGCCTTGTTCCTGACAAACTGCAATGACGTCAGACACTGATGGACATAAAATATTGTCTCTTTCACAGTTGATAAAAAAGACACGGAAGCAGAAGAAGTGAAAACTGCCCCTGAAAAGAAAGAAAACACAGAAGACAAAGAGGAGACAAGCAGTGAAAAACAGGAGGTGAGTTTACAGTCAATTGTTGACACGGTAAAGAGCCACAAAGCAGGACGGATGGCTCGATACTAATGCCCATGCATTCATTATTATCATTAAGATTAGGCATAACTGTAACTATTAGTAAGGCTTTATAAAGTAAGTAAAGAGCGTTTTGATATAGTGCCTAATCCACTACTATGCTCTAACGAGTGCTTCACATGGATTGCCCGACAGACATTTACCAACAAAATTAACTCTGATTTCATAGAGGAGCAGCAAATGAAGTGCATTACTCAGGCATTCTGACAAGATCTTTCACTGCCTATAGTCGGGTACTCCTTCAACGCATGAGTTAGGCAGAGAAATGTGTGTAAATAGGCTTTCTCAAGGTCTAAACACTGACCTGCAGATAGCAGGACTCCAACCCTGCACCTCTGGGTCTTAAAGCTGAGCATCTACCACTAGACCACAATGGTATGTTATCATTCATATTCATCGCAAATTCAAAAGAATTTTTATGAGCAAGTCTAGCTAAAAAGGCAGTTCATTTTTCCTTTAAAAAAGGCTAGTGGCAATAGACAGTTTTATTTGATTTTTCTTATACTCAGACTTCTAAAACTTGCTTGTGTTCAGCTTGCAGATACATTTTTATAATGCATCAAGAAAATTTTGGTCAATAAAACAAAAATTGTTTCAGCCTAACAAACTCTAGAACTTGCTCTCCTAGACTTTGACTAAAAACAGTTTTGTGAAAATATTATGAGGATTTTCTTGCTGTGAATCCAACGTAAAATCTCTTCACTTGTCTGTAGGCTGCACCTGAGAAAAAAGATGATAAGGATGCTAATGAGGAGGAGGAAGAAGAAGCGGATAAAGACAAGGAAACAGAAGACATGGCTATGCCAGTGGATAAGAAGCGAGTCTTGCCGGCCTGGATGGTCAAAGCGGCAAACCAAGAATCTCCAACGAAAGAGAAAACTTCACCGAAAAAACCAATCTCAGAAGCCGTCACCAAACGTTCTCCTGGTGAGTTTGGGTTGTAAACAAATTGAATTGCAGGCATTTAGTTCTCTTTTTGTTGTGTTTGTATGTAAGCACAGTGGAACTGCTAAACTGAGACTTTACAAAAACAAAATTCCGTTCCTTACATTTTCACCGACCTCGCGTTTCCCGATTGGGTGGGTGCAACTGTATTAAATAAACTAATTGAAAATATGAAGGTCGTGATGCAGGGAAATTTTTTAGTCCACCATCATGGTTAACAGAGTTTGAATTACTTGCCGCACGGTTCTTTTTCTCTCAATCCACATGGTGTTTTCACATGCATCTTACCACAATACACTTTGTCTCTAATTATGTCTTAGATCTAGACCTTTTATGACTTCTTCCGTTTTAGGCTCTACGTGTCATGTTGTGTTCTATTAAATTTTTGTCCCTAATTACGAATTATAAAAACGGGAATGTTCTCTTATTTCAGGTACAAAACTCACGAAACCTGACACAGATGAGGAGGATGAAGACCTCGAAGAAGACTTGGAAGACGATGATGAGGAGGAGTACAAACCCAAGAAAAGAGGTCGAGGCAGACTATCCAATCTCAGTGATGACGATGATTATGAAGAGGAAGCTTCAGACGAAGATTACACCCCGGAGAAACCGGCACGGAGAAACCAGAGGGGTCGAGGCAGGCAGAAGAAGAGAGGGAGTGACAGCGAGGACGATGATTTCAGTGATGAGGATGACGACTATTCACCCAGGAAAGCCAAATCTAAAAAGACACCGAAGGGAAGGGGGAAGAAAAAAACTCCGAGTAAGAGGGGGCCAGCTCGAGCAGCGAGAACCACCACACCAAGAAGTCGAACCAAGCGGAAACTTGAGGATGATGACGAAGACGAGGAAGATGATGATATACTGCCGCGTAGACGTGGTGGAGCAATGGAAGATGATGATGAGACGCCATCTAGACGACCACAGAGGGCAGCCAAACAAAAGAGAGGAAGTTATGGTAAGGTGCCGGGAAGGGTACATATCAAATGTTGAGGGTGTACTAAGCAAGACATTTTACTGATTCTTGAGGTCTTATTTGCAAACATGGTCTTCTTTGTAAAAATAAGCAATCTTTTAATGGCGGACAGACTCCATACTAAAGGCCCTCTTTTTAAATTTCTGGACAGGTAAAACTTTCTTGATAATTTAGCAGTTTCGACTTCATCTGAACTGATAATAAGTGTGTAACTTGCTTGATAATTTTGCCGTTTTGACTTCATCTGAACTGAAAATATGTGTGTAACTTGCGTGATAATTTAGCTGCTTTGACTTCATCTGAACTGATACGTCTTGTAAAGTCCATTTATTTGTCTCTTGATTTGTTTACTATGAGTCTCTAGAAAATGTTTGCTAAAGAGTTTTGTATTAGACTCAAAATCAGGAAATATTGTAATTTAGGCATTTTTCACAAAAATCAATCAATTTAACTTGTAATATCTCAAAAAGATATCAACATATTGACTCCAAATGTTGCCTGTATATTAAATACATTTTTACTGCTGTACCTCAATTTTAAAATTTTGGCTGCCGGTACCTGAAAAAAGAAATAAGAAACCCGTGAGGAGCTGATAGTGTAAGTTTTTGGAAAATTTAAAAAATTTGCCACTTTGGACTGGCCGTTCAGTACTCCAATTGTCCATTATGTTTCGTGCCAGTTGATGACCCGCTGATTGAGGAAGCTCTCGAAGATTTTGCCTCAGAGGAAGAAGCTGTGGAAGACAAAGACAGCGACTTTGAGGTGGAGGGCATGGAAGATTCAGGCAGCGACTGGGAAAGAACAGCCACCAACTCACAGAAACAAAAAGTAGGTCACTGTCGAGAAAGTCTTCCCATTCTGAGAAATCGCTAAAAGTAGGTCACTGTCGTTAAACAATCTTCCCATTCTGAGAAACCTATTATTGTTTGTTTCTATCTTCTTTAAAGCAATGTGCTTTCAACAAACTTTCTACATTTTCCCGGGAAGTTTGTTGTATCCGAGGTCCGCTGTATTTCTTAATCTCATCATTCTACGAGACTCATTTTGTGATGTTGCTACAAAAGCTTCTTCTCATAATATCTTCCAGGCAGCAAAAGTGAGAGGTAAAGTTCCAGCCAAGCCGCTAGCCAGACGTGGGCCTGCCAAGAAGAAAGCCCGTAGACCAAGCAGGCCGAGGGACTCAGATGATGATGACGACGACGATGACATCATGGAGGATGATGAGCCGTACGTCCCACGGCCGTCAAAGCGCAGAGGAGGCCTGGTGTCCCAGGACACGGAGGAGAGCGACGAGGATGGTCAGAAGAAGAGACGGCCGCGAGAAACTTGTCAATACGGCAAGAAATGTTACAGGTCAGTTTTCACAGCCAAACAGTCTAACCTCGGTGAATCAAAGCTGTGTTAAACTGTTACACACCAACAGTCCGTGGGGACAAAGGTTAACTTTAAATTATTCGTAATTTCACTTATTAGCATTTGTTTTAGAGAAGTAGGAGTGGTATTTAAGAATATTTTTTAATGCAGCAAGTTTTGAACTCTAGATGTTTGAGTTACTGGACTTGGCTGTGTAGAGTACAATTACAATGGTGAACAATTTTGTGTTTGTTTGTATAGACATTTTTATGACAAGGTGAATCTCTATGAGTTTGTCATGTTGAAAGCAAAAAAAATAGAACGGGTGAAAGCTCCATTCAACTCTTTAGTTTGAAGCCAATGTTATAAAGAGATGATGCCCTTTTGTGATTCTATGGTGTGTTGAATATTTTTTATAATTTTAAAAGTCACTTGAAAAAAAAAAGACCATTTTCCTAATCATATAAAGAGACTGAGAGGCTTCACTTGTCTTGGCATTCTGAAGAGCGAAATCATGACAACAAAAAAACTAGATAGCAAAATTCAAAACAAAGAGTGGCAAAATGAAAGTTCTAATTTACTTAGATGAGAAGATTACATATATAGAATATGAACTGAGTATCCTATGTTTAAAACATAATAATTCTGTTAATTACACATATAAATACAGTTTTATTATTTTTTATAGATTTCATTATTATCCATTTTTCTTTAACGATTATCGCTGCAATTTTTCTTCTATTTGTTTAATAACTTAACTGGCTTCACTGTTGAAGAGTTTTTTATGCACTACCGAACCAAACATTGCAGAAAAAATCCAGTCCATTTCCGCACGTACTGTCACCCAGGAGACTCGAGCTATGGCGAGGACGAGCAAGACGACTCAAACGCTACAGACAGCAAGTAAGTTCGCAACCCACAAGAGAGAGACAGAAGAAGGAGGAGGAGAAAAATTTGCAAAACATCCATGAAGAAGGAGGAAAAAAGACAGATGAAGAAGGATTGGGTGATCAAGAAAAAGGAGAAGAAAAAAAAAACCAGGAGGAGGAAAATTAGCCGAACTGAAGGAGGATAAACAGAAGAAAAATGTGGACAAAGGAGGAGGAAAAAAAGAGGGGAGGATATTAAGAAAGAGGAGAAAAATAAACAGTAGAAAAAAAGAAGAAAGGAGGAGGAAGAAGAAAAACGACAACAATAAGGCATAAATTTCTTTTTTTAATAGAGGCATTTAAAATAGCTAGTCAAAAGTGATGACTGTGTGTAGACTTTGTGCTGATAATAGATAGGAGTTCAGTTTTTTTAAACTGAGGAAAATATTTGTATATTCGTGCTTGACATTATAACTTGTGGCTGCAGGCGAGATAGGCTGTGGAGGCTCAGACACAAGCAGTTTGAGATTGGCCTCTCGGGATGGCAACTCAACACCACGGAACTGCTGATTCGCCTCTTGCACCAATGGCTTATCCTCAACGATCACCTATTGTATTGCTAAGGGCCTACCTGCAATGCCTTCATCAAAATCAACTGTAATAGGACAAGGCCACGTCTAAGTCAGGATTGCTTTATGCGTCTCTACTACCTACTCTAGGGTGAGCAGTGGCGCAATCGGTAGGGCGGTTGACCGCTATCTGAGAGGTCTCGGGTTCGATCCCCAGTCCGGGCTAAATTTTATTTGCTCCCCTGTGCCCACCCAGCACTTGATGGGTAGCCTGGTCTCTTAAGACTCGGCAAAAGTAAAGGCGGCGAGGAAACCTAGAAAAAAAACAAGGACCCTGC
>BMAT01001878.1:58611-71797 GCA_019649035.1 Elysia marginata | reverse complement strand
CTCTCTCTCTCTCTCTCTCTCTCTCAATCCTAGTTCATAAGAAAAAGCGGATGTTTATCCCCAGGAACATTGCACCAAAACACGTATCCTATTCCGATTAGGCCTATTTCTAAATAGTTGCAATCCCATTTCTCGATGTCCACAACCATCACCAATATCACCGCCACTATCATCGCTATTATTATCGTGCTTTAGACGGCACCGATCTCCCAACGCTATTAGAGTTAGGACATTAACCACTTAGATTAGAATGTATGGCCATGACTGGGTGAACGAACCAAGGCTTAAGATAGTCGCATAACAACGAACAATAGCCGTCGTTGAAGACACGCTCATTTGTTAACTTTTCGTATCTAGCGAATAAGTAAAACTAGCTTCGAACCCGCAACCTAGAAGCGAAAAATGTGCTGCTCTGAAATGGTTGAAAAATCAACAAGCCTTAGCTTTGAGACGATTATTATGCATCAGCTGTGTATGAAAACCTCTTTATAATTTTTTTCAGACAAATAATCCCATTCAAGTTAAAGATTATAGGTATTTGCAAGAATACTCTTGTTTCTTTGATTATTCCAGTCTTGTTTTCTAGCACATTTCACTAGTAATACTAATAGCATGTTATTGGCAACCACCACCACTATCATCATCATCCTTAACATTATCACTACCACCTCCACCACTATCATCATTATCCCCACCACCACCACCACCACCATCATCATCATCATCATCATCATCATCAACAACAACAACAACAACAACAACAATAACGAAAACAGAATAAGCAGCATCTTTAACAATCATCATCATTTCATGGTCTTCTACAATGATCAGGTAACCAGCTCTAAAAGTAACACAACTACAACTCAACAGAATAATGTAAAAAGAATCGCATCACCAATGGATGACAAAACGACAATAACAAAAAAAAGTTTTACACCACTCAAACCCACAACAACAATGATCTTACTTTAAAAACAACAACAAAACAGATTTCGATAAAATGTACGAATTAAGAAACTTGCAACAAAGATCCATTTTGGTCGATGTCTTTCTATTTGTTTTTCGTTAACTGAGTTGGAGAAATGTGATGCAATGTTGTCGAAATAGAAAATAACAAATCCTAGTTTTGTTGGCGGCGCCACAATTACGTATTCCATCTCGACGTTGTACTTGCAGCAAATATTATTAAAATTGCCTCAACCTTTTAGATATCTTTAGTTTTCACGATAGACATTATCGGGTTTGAAGGGAAGCGGAAGGGATACCGATCTCATCCAGAACACGAGCGCCATTTTAAAATGTGTCCCGGAATGTCCTTTTCTTCAAAGACTCCATAGCATGCGTTGAGCGAGTGTCACCGAAATTATTTATCTTTTCATTGATTCTCGCCAACCTGGACGACTGAACTTTATTCTTGGAACAACTTTCTCCACCAGTGGCGCCATCTACCGTTCTCACTTCTTCAGTGGTTGCCTGAGTGACTTCACTTGCAGATATCGAGCTTTCTTCAACGTCCACTTCCCCCGTCACATCCGGCGGCTCTAGATCGCGAACTTGGCCTTGACCTACATTATGCTGCCTTGATGTCGCCAACGTGATTCCACGCTCCAAAACTGCCTGAAAAGAACCGAGGGCCTCGGAGGCGTGGCTCCTGGCTACCTCCAATTCCCTGTTGTGGGTGACCCATCTGTCCAACCAGCCGCAGAAGGCGGACAAAAGCACCAAAAAGCAAAGGACGTAAACAAAACCTTCGAGTTCGGAACCGAAGGGAAAACGACTGGAAACTTCCTCGATACACCCTGGCGTGAGCTCTTCTAGGGCAGGAGGCGCGGACGGGGGGTCTTTTTCTGCAGCATGAAATGATTCAAGTTTTAGTTGTTCTTGGATATATGTAGTTTCTCCCGCGGCGATTTTCTCCTTAACCTTTTCTGACAGAAAGTAGCTCATTTTTGCTGGATCTTAGTCTTATCTTATGTAAAAAAATACTATAGAAATTTAGGGCTGGTAATTTTTAAAAATAATATTGACGAGTGCATCAATTTGCTCCTATCTCGTCAGAAGTGAAGGAAATAGCAACTGTGTGGATTTTGAGAGGTTTTTGGTTCAAGATAGGTTGATGTTGTATCCGGGTTTGATTTTTTAATCACTCCTGATCTAGGCATTCTTGAGCAGGCCCGCATTTGTCTTCAAAAAAGAATTTCGTGCTAAACTTTTTATGGACTTTACAGATGCGTTTGCTGTGGGTGGAATAGAGGAATACAACAATGTTAACTGGCATTGCTTCAAGCATTTTACAAGAACAGTGTTTTATGGTTCAGAAGATGGTGATGATACTGATACTGATGATGATGATGATGATGATATTGATGATGGCACGATGATGATGATGTCAGTGATGCTGCTGCTGCTGCTGCTGCTGATGATGATGATGATGATGGTGATGATGTCAGTGATGCTGCTGCTGCTGCTGCTGATGATGATGACAATGATGATGATGATGGTGATGATGAAGATGACAATGATGATGATGATGTCGGTAATCATGATGATGAAGATATCGATGATGACACTGATGTCGATAAGAATGGTGGTGATTGCGTTGCTAAATGGTTTTTTTTTGATAACTTCGATTGTCATAATGATTGCAATGTGATTTAGCCTTTCCCAAAAGATTCCCAAAATAGGACTTAAAAATGAAAGTATCACTAGACATGAATTTTTCTAAAATAATTGAGTTAAATGAGTGCGAAACCTTCGATACGTATGACTAAAATATAATAATGAACAGTGTTGAAAATAAGAAAACCAATATAACGTGCACCGCGTTAAAATTTGTCAATCATGACATTGTCATTATAAGTTAAAAGAAAACACAAGTTATCTATATTAAAAGTCTAGACATATTTTCTTTAGCAATAAATTACACAAAATTGTTTCCTTAAATTGAAAAGCATAAAAATGTACATGTATAAATTTAGAGAGCTTAAAAAATATGGATTATAGTCTTCCGTCGCCGAAGGCAGTCTCAAGACTTTACACATTTCCCCCAGCAGGCCAATACATACCAAAGCAAATTCAACTCATATTCCAGAGCATTGCAGCAAAGCTGCCTCTTAGGCGCCCAAATACTAACATTCTACAAATATCAAGCACTGCCTGTAGCCAGTACCCATTATAGGAATTTAACTTTGGCAGATAATGATCCCCACAGTCGTGCTACAATATTTTAATATTTTCGTTAATGTTGAAAAAAATAACGGACAAGAGGTTAAACTGCGTACACGTATTTTGCAATTTAATTTGATTAGATCTGGATTATAGAAGTAAAAAAAAATAGGGAAACGAAAAGTAATGTTTTAGTAAAAACTCACTCATTTTTCTGTTTAATTAATGATAATCTCAAAATTGGAATTTTTAAAAGAGTAAAATGATTTCGTCAGTATTAAATCATTCAAATACAACTTATCTGAAACTTTAATGATATGCAGCTTTTACCATAGGGTCGGTCAAAGCGTACATTTTTTCTTTTTTTTTAGTGCGTGTAGTGATCATAGCCATTCTTAGTGGACGAGTATCCTATTGGACAAAAATTCTGTTAAACTGTATGAGTGATGAATGAGGCTTTACAAAGGTAAGGCATTTAACTCTCAGAAGCCAAACATTTTGGACAATTTGGTGGAAATTCCATGACTTTTTCTCATGTTTTATTCATTTTGTGTAATAATGAGCAATTTTTATGCATTATTATAACGTTGAACCATTTTTTTTCAGTAAAAAATCAAACTTCATTATAAAAATGTAAAAATATAGGCCTACAGAAAAAAGAGCTTTTAAACAAATGTATTGTCATCAGAAAAAATATTTTCGATTTTCGTATAGTTTGCCTTCTGAGGGTTAAATGATATGAACAATTGAATAGGGCTCTACGAAGGTAAGGCATTTCATTTAAATGATATAAACAATAGAAGTAGCTCTACGAAAGCCTATTATGTTAATGAGAAGAAATGCACAGAGAGCGGAAGTATCATAAAGGTAAACAACGGGAGACTAGAGAAGGCAAGATTTAATAGCCAAACTAAAACAATTTTAAGCATAAATTTATGAAAATAAAAATTAAAATTTTACTTACTCCATAGAGCTACGGGTTGTTGACCACTTGACCAGAAAAGTTTTACCTGGTTACATTTTATGAACAACTAGATCTTACGATGTTACACCTATAGTTACCATTATGTAGGCGTATAGATTCTTTGGGCATTACAGACTACGAATGGTCTTTGTCGATTTTCTGTGTACGGCCATTTTGAACTATGAGGCAGCGTGCGGTGCGATACGGTGCAGCAGCATTTTTCTAGGCCTTTTTGTTTTCCATTCCCTTAGCTCTTCGAATTGTTAATAAGAACAGAAAATGATGATGATGATGATGATGATGATGATGATGGTGATGATGAAGATAACAATGATGATGAAGTTGTCTGTGAGATTGCTGGTGATCACGTTGCTAAATGTTTTTTTGCTGGTTTCGAAGTAACATCTTACGATGTAAGATCTTAAGATAAAATGTAACCAGGTAAAATAATTTATTTTTCTGGCCAAGTGGACAACAACCCGTAGCTCTATGAAGTAAGTAAAATTTTAATTCTTATTTTCATATATTTACGCTTAAAATTGTTTTGTAAGTTTCTTACTTTTATTTTATACCTTTATAATATTTCAATCATTTGATAAGAACAGAGCGTCACGGAGGATAGGCCTAGTCTAGGTCTAACATGAAAGGATGGGCTACTGTGTTGGAGGCGGTGCAGTCTCAGTCTCTCAGAGACATTGAAACAAACTGTAGACAGATAGAGTGGAAAGAGAAAGAACACGGAACTGTATGAGAGATATCTTTATGGTATTTATTCAGTCAACAAAGAGCAGGTCGGGGTATATCTAAAATAGTTGGTGTTTTTGAGACGAGATTTCAACAAGAGTAGCGGAACTTACCTGATGTCTCTACGAGTGAGATTTAATCATTTATAGTATTATACGACATAATTTATTTTGAGGATAAACTTTTTATTTAGCTCTATAGTTTGCAAGTTCTAGATGTGAAATCGGGAAGTAAAACAAGAGTAACGTCCCTTTTCTAGAAGACAACACCCCAAAATACTGTAGTGGTTATTGTAACCTAGACCTAGATTTTAGGGTCTTATATTGGTAAGCTTATTACGTTTTAAAAACGATTTTACATCTAGAACTTAAAAACTATAGAGCTGAATAAAAAGTTGATCTTCAAAATAAATCCGTCGCATAAATTTTAAAAGATTGTATTCATAAGACAGCGGGTAATCCTATTTAATTTTCACATATTATTGTCTTCAAAATATTTTCTAAAAAATACCTACGTTAATCGGCATGTGCTGGACTTAATGATCAAATCTCACTCGGAGAGACATCAGGAAAGTTCCGCTACTATTGTTGAAATCTCAATCCCTATACAAATGCAATAAGAACAAAGAACATAATAAACTGAATGATTTTGTGATCAGCAAGAAGTAAACTGTGAAACGAAAAGGAGGATTTTTAGAATTAGGCTGACAGCGAAAACTTACATTCCTAGTCTTACCCCACAGACTCTGTGGCCTAGCGGTAAGACACTCGCTCAGAGATTGGGAAGTGTGGGTTCGTTCCCCGGCCGAGTCAAACCATGGATCTATTTATTGTCTGGCATTATGGGTTTGTGCCAAGTCTGGTCGGCCCGGTGTCAGGATAATGTGACTGGGTGTGGTGTATGAAGCGCTCCTTACATCACAGTGTGGTAGCACGCTTTCATTTGTCCCAAGCGCCGTCTCTGATATAACCTTGTAGTTGAAAAGAGACGTTAAAATAAAAAAAAAAGACCTTACCCCACACATTAGCAGCAGTTACAAACCATGTTATCAGCGTGCCCATTCAAATTTACGTCATCATAATTACATGTATGTACAGAGCACCGCAAATCCTTTTCGAACTGCCTGGATAGGAATCTAATCTAAACTGTAGGGCCTACAACAAACATAATTATTTTTTCCTGCTCACATCGAACTTCAGTTTGACATCCTAAAATGTTTTATAATATAGTAACATGTTTTTTTTAGTTTAGCTGTGCTTCGCCTTCTATGCTGTGTGAGCGATGCGTGCATTGTAAATCGCTTTGAGCTAATAAATGTCTATTCGGATACAGCGTTATACCAACTTGTATTTGAGACTGTGACAAGGCGACGTAAATCTATCAGCTGCAATGGGGGGACGAATTATTTTCAGGAATAGCAATATTGAAACTTACAATACTGTCAAAATGATAGGATAATAATATGATCTCAACTTGCATCATCATGCCTTGACAGAAAATTTAAGTAAATTGATGAAGAAAGATGAAAACGGTCACACTCAAAATCGGCTGGTTGTGATGCGGAACAAAATCTTTGTCCACCATCACAACCGACTGATTTTCAACTACAGTATGTTTTTCGTATACTTTTTTTCAAACCGGAAGGTCTTTTAAAGTAAAATTTTCAACACTACTATATCATGTAGTTTGAGATGGATAAAAGGCAAGAGCTTTTTATAACAGCCTTATTTTCTTTGCTATGTCTTAAAATACTTTGTCCACCATCACAACCGACAGAATCGCGACCTTTCGTCACATTTATGTTGCATAAATGTCTTAAAACACACAATGTGCATTCGGTCCAACATGCCTAGGACGCGAGTTAATCTGCACTTCACACTCACAGCATTATAAAGACTCTTTGACCCCTCTCCATAACACACATAGAACATAAAAAACCGCCCTATTTGAGAGAAAGATATATAAGCTACACGTGTAATGAATATAAAATATCTTAATTTATTTAATTCGACGGTAAATATGGCTTTTAAAATTTCATTTTGTTGCCTTGAGAAATACAAGTCGGCAATGTATGAAAGCCGGTGTTTCTCAACTGATAATTTGTGTTTCCTATATTTATATTATCATGCTTTCAGCTTCGGGGTAATTTTAGTGAAGTACTGTGGTGAGTACCTAACTTTACATTCATACATGTATTAATCTTTAGAACATAATGTCATATTTCGTGGACCTTCATGTCCATATTCGGGGTTGACAGATTTTGGAGTGTATGATGCAGTGTGGTGAGACAGATCGCTACATTACTATCACGCTCTCTTCAGTAGCACACACATATTGAGGTTATACCACTGTGATTAGTTTTACGTTAGGTTGGTTGTTTGAATTTTAATGTCTCTTTTCAACTACAAGGTTATATCAGAGACGGCGTTTGGGACAATTGAAAACGTGATGCCACACTGGAATGTAAGGAGCGCTTGCATACACCACACCCAGTTACCATTATCCTGACACCGGGCCGACCAGACTTAGCACTAAATCCATAATGCCAGACACTAGGCGGATCAGCTGCTAATACCAATTTTAAAGTCCTTGGTTTAACTCGGCCGAGGATCGAACCCACACCTACCGATCTCTGAGCGAGTGTATCTGGATGTGAAATGTGGCTTACAAGTAAACAATCTTTTATGTGCGGTTCACTCACTCACTCAGTCCCTCGACCTGTGGGGTCGTCGGGGGGATCTGAGGGCAGAAGAATCAGTTTTCTGTCGCCATGCATCTCTGTCTGAGGCTTACCTGGCATTGCCATTCCGGTCCATTCCTTAATGTTATCACACCAAGCCATCTTTTGTCGTCCTCGTCTGCGCTTGCCTTCCACTGTGCCCTGGAGAATTGTCTTGGAAAGACTGTCGTGTCTGGTGACATGTCCAAACCAAGCCAGTTTCCGCCGTTTCACTGTCGCCAGTAAAGGTTCCGGCGGGCCAACATATGCAACGACTAATTCGCGGACAGACTCGTTTGTTACGTGATCTTTGTACGAGATACGGAGTAGCTTCCTCAGGCACTTGTTTTCAAAAACCTGTATCCGTCTCTCTGTATCTCTTTTTTATTCAATGCCATATTCAAACTCCACAATTTGCCAAAATGTTGGCTTATCTATAGTAGGCTACACATATTAAATTTATTATTTACATTCCTTAATTTTTAACAGTACAGATGTTGAACTCAAACTACATAAGTACATGCAAGCATATGGATCTACGTATACATTCTTATATTAATGAGATTCATTCAGAATTAGAGATCAAACTAAGAGAAAGATACACATACTTTTCACAAAAATGATTTCAATGTCCAGTTAATCATTCTCCTTCTTTGTTTTATTTTCGTTTATAAGACTACAGTGGGCCAACCTCCAATATTGCAAATGTTTTCTTTTTTATGGTCTGCCAGAACTAGACTAGAGAGACTTTCTTCCGTTCACAAATAATTTAAAGAACTTTATATCTTACCAATAGTCAAACACATGATTTCTTGTGATGGGTTATGAATAGTACTACTACTAGAGTAAGAAAAGGTTGGCTCAATTTAGAACTCAAGTTTCTATAAAGCATCATAAAATCATCAGAAGACATGATTCATCTTTCGCAGTCAACAGGCCCAAGGTTTATTTCAGTAGGATAAAAAGATTTTACAGGTGGAATGTGAACATTCACGCATGAAGTTTGTCTCATAGTTATGGGAAGCTAGCAAATAAGATGTAAGCCTGCTGCTTTCAGAACTTTTACATGTAATTATATAATGCACTGTTTATCACATTAAGTGGATATACTGAAAATAGTATACACAAGTAATAAAATAAACTAAAACGAGTAAAAGTAATGAACGTTTTTAACTGTGTGCCTATGCTCTCTATGCTGTGCATTATATGGGTTCCCCAACAGGTCATTACTTACCAAATTACCTTTTGAACTCACAGAGGAGATGTTAAGCACACCACTTTAGCATTTAACACGATCTTTTACTGACTATAGACGGATACTCATTGAACACCCGACTGCACCAAAGACATGTGTCTGTTTAATGCCTTTCTAAAAGGACTAAACGCAGGAACCAAACCCCTTACCTCTCTATCCAAAAATTCCGAGGTTACCACTAGACCACATTATTGATACTAAGTTTCTGTGCCTGAGAGACATGAATAGAGGGAAAATGAAGAAGATAGATCCAGTTGAGCTCGTCCATTTGAGAATGAGATAAATTTTGAGTGGAAAATAATCCCGTACAATTTTTGTAATGCATCGTGACATCGTGTGTTTTTGTAAAACAGACTTTTATTGTTATCGAGCCAGTCGTGTATGGTTCAGAATAAAAAAAAATAGTCATCTTCTCCTCTCTCTTTTTTCTTAAAAATTTTACCCGTGGGAGGGGTGTCTAGCATACCTGAGGGAGGGGTGTCTAGAGTACCTGAGGGAGGGGTGTCTAGCGTACCTGAGGGAGGGGCGTCTAGCAATAGAGAATAAGGAAGGTTCAATGTTCAATCTAGCAACTACATTACAATCTCTTTTGGGTGTGTGTGTGTGTGTGTGGGGGGGGGGCTGCGTGAGATTTATGAGAGAGTTAGAAAATGAAGTTATGACAGGACTAGAGCTAAGCCCAATACAGGGAAAATAAACCGAGAAGAAATAAAAGATTGGGGGGGGGAATTTATATTATTTTGATCTATTTTATGGAAAGCAGCTAGTTCTAGCCTTATCTTGGGCTTATTAGTAACCCAATGGAAAAGGTAAAGCTTGTTTTATAGTCCACAGAGGTCAGTGGAGGCGATGGCGAACAACTTCAGAGTTATCTGTCATAGTTTGACAGATAAGAGCAGTCAAGAAATACTTTATTCGTTATCGTAAGACAGAGAACAGCAGCCTTATAACTTCTGGGTCGGCTAATCTATTTATAACTTCTGGGTTTTTAAACTAAATTGAGCTAATCTGTTTATAACTTCTGTGTTTTCAAACTTTTAAGGTAGTGCTTATGTAGACTGTACACGTATACTTACGGAAGAGCTCGTTTCGGTAGGTATACTTTTTTGCTTACATATAGTAACGTGTTTTGGTATGTGACAAACTACACACACTGTTAGCTTAGGAGAGCTTGTTTAGAAGCCTACGCTAGAAATAGGAGTCAGATCTGTGGAACGGGTTGCTTCGGCATATTGTGTTTTAACAATTTACACGTTAAAAAATCTTTTCCCCTATCTGACTGCGTAAATGTTTTTGACTATTTGAGATTGAGCAAAGAAGTGTGACTTGTACAGAGAAAAAGGAGAAAAACGGTTATACTTATAGAGAGAAAAAAACGGAAAAAAGAGGTGGAAGAAAAATATACGACATAGGTGGGGAGAAGATAGGCATGCAGAAAAGATAAAACCAACTCGACAAAGGTAAATTGATAGTCTACAGTGTATGAGGACAGAAAACGTGGGCAACATTTTTTTAACAGCTTTAGATCTATCTCTGATCCGGGAGGGCAAAAGAAACAGCGGCACACCTTCAGCATCATTAGTATCCAATGCAGCTAGCAGGATGCATGCGTGTGCACAAACTTGTTCAAGCAAGTAGAGACAAGAAAAAATGGAAGAAGATTGTAAAGTCTTTGAGTGCAGCAGCAGCAGCCATCTTGATTTTATGCGCTACGATCTGCTCACGAGGACAAAGCCCATAGCAGAGGAAATCCAAGATGGCTGATAACCTAACGGACCTGTCAGCCAATCGTCTGCTGAAAAACCCACGCTAACTATGAGTGTTATGTTACGTCATACGTTATCGTCGTCAGCGCGCAAGGTCTCTGGTAACCGATGATGCGGGCAGTCTGCTGAGTCTGTTTTCCGACTCAGTCGAGTACACCATGAACTTACATGTGGTTCAAAGAAAAAAAATCATCAAAGGGTCGAGGAACCAAGAACCTTAAAGACCGTACCTGTTCAAGCTCGTAAAGATAGACAGGGGAGATATTCTAGTGACAATTAACATACAACTTCACAATGTAGAGCACACCTTCCCTCGAACCTCACTTTCCGCAGAAAGTTATGCTGCATGTCTCGTCAGCAAAGACTAGGACTTTGTGTCCGTAAAGTAGACTTTGATCGTAAACTTGTAGCGTCGTGTCTTAGTAGTAGACGCTCGGTTTTCGGATCGAGGGGTCCGGAGTTCGAGTCCTGCTTTGGCAAGTCGAACCAGTCGATGTTTAATCCAAAGAACGGTTAGGTACATACATTTCTTGGACTCACTCATGTGTTAAAAGAGTACCCGACTATAAGCATGTGAAAGATCTTGTCCGTATGCTATAGTTAAATGTAGACACAAGTACACTTAAAGGATTGTAAAGGCTTTTTGTATGTAAGTTAGAGAATGTGTACACTACACATTTGCACGTTTCAGTCATATTCGAGAGAAATCAACTATGAATTAAATGCAGTAATATCTTGAATCCTTTACATTTCAAAGATCTTTATTGTCTAGACTTCGTGAGGAAGATAAATTATAGTCGTATGTAGATGGCAGTGCATTCTCAGGATCGTAAAGGCTTTTTGTATGTAAGTTAGAGAAAGTGTACACTACTCACCTGCACGTTCCAGTCATCTTTAAGACATATCAACAATGACTTAGTTGTAGTACAATATTGAAACCTTTACATTTCAAAGATCGTCCCTGTCTTACCTCTGTGAAGAAGATACGGTCGAATGTATGGATTCAAATATGGATTATAGTCTTCCACCGTCACAAGCAGTCTCAAGATTTTATATATTTTCCCCAGCAGGCCAATACACACCAAAACAAATTCAACTCATATTTCAGAGCATTACACAGTACGACTGCCAGTCAGGCGCTCAAATACTAATATTCTACAAATTTCAAGCACTGCCTATAGCTAGATACCCATTTTACAGGTGGGTGGACTGAGGCAAATGTGGATTAATTGCTTTCCTAAGACAGTTACAACATGTGTCGTGGTGGGAATCGAACCCGCGACCGCCGGATCTCAAGTCCGACGCCCTAACCACAGAGCCACGATTACACTTATAAGATTGTAAAGGCTATTTGTACATAAGTTAGAAAAAGTGTACACTACACACCTGCACGTTCCAGTCATTTTAAGACACATCAACTATGACTTAAATGAAGTACAATCCTGAAACCTTTACATTTCAAAGATCGTCGGTGTTCAGACTTTGTTAGGAAGATACAATCGTATGTAGATAGCGGTACACTTAAAGGGTTGTATAGGCTTTTTGTATGTGAATTACAGACACTGTACACTCCACACCTGCAAGTTCCTTTTATCTTCAAGTTACATCAACTATGAATTAAATACAACCTTGTAACCGTTAAATTTAAAAGATCGTTATTTTCTACACTTTTTGAGGAAGATACAGTTGTATGTAGATGGCAATACACTCAAAGGATTGTAAAGGCTTTTTGTATGTAAGATAGATAAAGTGCACTCTACATATATGCACTTTCCAGTCATCTTAAAAACATATCAACAATGACTTAATTGTAGTAAAATCTTGAACCCTTAACATTTCAAAGATGGCCAATGTCTATTTCAAGTTCAAGTTCAAATAGTATTTTATTGTCCTCATAAGGCTCATTGTTTTGGTTTTACAGCATGAAAGTATAGAAGACACATAAGCACGTTTACAGGTAAATACCACTTAAATTCACACTGTCACATACACCAGCTACCAAATAATTTCAACATTTTTAGACATAAAAATAATGTGAGCCATAGATTCCAAAGTAAACATACAAAGGCATTTTACATTCATGGCAAAAGTTTTACAGCATAGGGCATGAAGGATTTCCTATAGCGCTCGTGTTTGCATCTTAAAAGAATTGGTCTTCCTGATCTACCTGAGCACCTAATTTGACTAAATAGAGGGTGCTTGGCTTCTTTTACAATTGATAAGATTTTTTTCTCGTAGTATCACCAAAAGGCTCTTTCATGTTTCTCATCAGTTTGTTAGCTCTCTTGATTGTTTGATTGACTTTCATCTTTCTACTCTCTTGAGCATTTCCACCCCAATGAACAATAGAAGACGTTATGACACTCTCAACAATTGCCTTATAGAGCATGCGCAGAAGGGTCTTATCTACATAAAAACAATTCAGTTTACGTACGAAGTGGGTCTCTTATTCATGTTTTTGACAATTTTGTCCGCATGTGTGGTACAATATAACTTATCATCTACGGTGACTCCCAAATATTTATATGATGTTACTATTTCTATTTTCTCATTGTGGATGAAGAAAGGGATAA
>BMAT01001878.1:30438-42515 GCA_019649035.1 Elysia marginata | reverse complement strand
TAGAAGTAGAAAGAGAAGTAAGTAAGGCAAAAAGGAACGGAAAAGACACAATCTGATACTAGAAATAGAGAGAAGACATGATAATTGGGAAGAGTGAAAAGACAGAAAATTACAGTAAGTGCCTGCAGAAGTTCGCAAACTAATTGCTGACCAAAATAATTAGTGGAGACAGAGAGAGTTCCCGACAGGCAGACAGTGCGTCATCGAGACTTGAGAAGGAAGCAAGAGGAATGGAAGAGACATTAATTGTAGAGCAAAACACGAGAAAATATACCCCAGAGCAAGCTTTAGAAGGAAAAATAAGGCCTTTAAGACAGAACGAGAGAAAGAAACAAAGAAGTAGTCAGAGAGAGTAAGAGAAAGAGAGAGACTGACAGGCAGACAGAGAGAGAAAGAGAGAGATAGAGAGAGAGAAAGGTAGAGAGAGAGAGAAAGAGAGAGAAATAGAGAGATAGAGCTTGAGAGAGAGAAAGAGAGAGATAGAGAGAGAGAAAGAGAGATAGAGAGGCAGACAGAGAGATAACAGTGTGGCAAACTAAGGCTTCTGAAGACATTTAGTGATCTGGTTATTCAAGAAGTCATAACTTATTATAGTCATGGAAACTGTTCAATCACTATCATCATATCAAGGGACACGCGCAAAAAAAAAAAAAATTACTATTCTTATGTTAGTTTGCGTCCGTTTGAATGGTAATACATTATTATGTAGTGTTTCCTTTGTCACGTTCCGTCAGGTTGTAGCCTCAGTAGGTTTTGGATTCGTTCTACGGTTTTTATACAAAAGACATTGTCTATCGTAACCTTGCCTGAACTTGCCTTACACTTTTTAATTATGACAATCTGAGTTAAGTTCTCGAAATTCAAAATCTTTTGATTTACCAAATCTACTTTTAGGTTCTTTAATAGTTCAAATTATATCTCCTAATTCAACACAATGCATCTAGGGTAAGCGAAACCAGTGTCTTTTTTATGTCGTACTAAAGAGAATAATACAGGGTACTGCTAACTTACTCTTTGTGGTAATGTTTGGTTCAAAATCTAGAAACACTTAGGAGGAAGGCGGGCTAAAAAGGCTTTTCCATTAGATAACTGGTAATCAACTTCTCTAAACCGATGACAAATGCTGTACTTGTTGTCCTGAAAAAAAAATTCAAATATATGATCCGCCCGATACAAACAAAAAGCAGTATCTGCAGTATAAACTGATTTAAAAGCTATTTAAATATATTTTTAAATAATGTATGGCTTTTTCTACTATATTAGACAACTAATTGTTCTGAAAAGTACTTACTTGAATGTGCAGAGGCGACTTTTGTTGATGAACATGAGACATACTGTATTTCGTTTGTCCACCGCAGTGAGACTGGCTTGTGGGTATTTTTAAGTAGAAGAGCTATCACTAGCAGTGTTAAGATAAATTTAGTTTTCCTTATAAAATACTTAAAGATCTTTTCTTTCTTTCTCTATGCCCCTTAATCCTTTATCCTTCTGCATTTGTATTTGTTTTTTTTGTGCTTTCCGTCTATCAAATCATTGCTCCCCGTTCGCGTCTTTTCCGTCGACTGCCCCTCCCCCTCCCCTTAACTTTTCTTCCTGAGGGCGCCATAGATTCCTTTTCCCCTTACGACTTCTTCTTTGCCTTTATTGATCTTTTCTGTAAGCTTTAGTTCGTACACACACACTCTCTCTCTCTTCTTCTATTTTTTATTTAGCTCTGTCGCACATTGTGCGAATAAAACATAATAATTGATTTTACCAAATTCTCCAAATTTTTGTTTAATAAGGCTTATTTTTACTTACTGATTTTCAACAGAACTTTGATATAATATTCTTATTGTTAACATTGCAATTACTATTGTTGCT
This sequence comes from Elysia marginata, assembly GCA_019649035.1. NCBI lineage: Eukaryota > Metazoa > Mollusca > Gastropoda > Plakobranchidae > Elysia > Elysia marginata. Next base: position 40,652 of record BMAT01001878.1, on the reverse strand, counting down.
GTAAATAGTTTTTAATATTAATCGATGTTTTAATTCACAAAAGTAATTGAATTATCATTATCCTCATCAATCAGCTCTATCATCACCGTCATTATCACCTTTATCGTCATTCTCATAAGAATAATAGTTATCATCATCATCTTCTTCATCTATCCCATTGCTGGGAGGAATTTGAGTTTTATATAACTAGCTATTGAAAGTTATCATGCTATTTTCTCTTTTATTTTCTTTTACTCAATATTTTTCTTTTGCTTATCCACACAACTCTACTGAGACCCTTGTTTAATTTTTACACACACACTCTCTCTCTCTCTCTTTCTCTCTCTTTTTGTCTCTCTCCCCTCTCCCTGCTTTCTCTCTCTTTATGAATCTTCATGCACCCACTTCTCTTTCTCTTTCCACTGATTCACCCCTAGAGGATGAAGCCGACTGTGTTTTTGGTTTTCACCGAGGACCGTCTCTGTATATTCCCCAGGGCGTTAGTGACTCTATAAAATTGGAAAGAAAGTAGAAAAACACAACGAACGTTGATAGCTCATCCGTGTTCTACCACCCGTCGAGCCACTTTATAGCACCTTGCTATCTCTGCTTGTGCCTGTAACGCCGGTCATGTGCTTCTCTACTCTCGTTTTTTTTTCAAAGAGTTCTTTTCTGGTTTGAATATAAGGCTTTTTGTGAACTTAGTTCCTTATTTGCTTTAACTTTTCTTTCTATTTTGCTCTTTGCTTATCAAGTTCACCTTAGCTCTTTGTCTAGTTCTAACCCACCACAAGGCCCGTGTCATCACCAAAAACATTGCGGCCTTTTTACTATATTGAAAAACGTATTATCCCAATCTTTTTCTTATTATATCTCCTGATTCATCATCATCAGAGAAGAAAATTGTCCATCGATTATTGTCTCTTACGTCTGGAATCTTTTGCTGTTCCAAAGGATTAGCGAAAGCGAGTGAACAAGATCTGGATCTAATAGCTGTTTCAAAATAGAATCAAGTTTAAGTTATCCTTCTCGCGATGTTGGAGATAAAATAGCTAGATTCTATATGGTATCCTTTTTAGCTCGTCTAGACATAGGATTTTCCTTACTTAGCTTTTTCTCCTTGGCATCTGTTTTAGCCGAATTCATTGGGCAGTGAGACCGTGTTTTTCCCTGGATAACGGTTCTTTATTTGAACATTCTTTGTGCGTGGTTGACAAGACATGAATACACCATAATAACATCATTCTTTGTATTTGAGACGTGAATACAATATATTTTCACCATTCTCTCTACTTGACTGACAAGACGTGAACCCTTGATAATAAAATCATCCTTTTTGCCTGGCTAAAGTCTTGTATAAAATTGCAGGGTTTTTTAATCCCGTTTGGAATTTTAAAAAAATCTTGTTGTACTATGGCTACTTCACTTAAAAACTTTTCTTCATCCCCCCCCCCAACCCATCCCAGACACACGCACACTCTGACACTTTAACTAGCTCATCCCGGTCTGTCTGACTCTATAGTATTTCTCTTTCCCTTTAAAACCATTAATGTTTTATTTACCACTCCAAAAAAAATATCTCGCCTCCGCAAGCAAGATCTAAAAGCTGTCCCTCCGCACTCTGTCTAATTGCTGTGACCTACTTTCACCTCGTGATTGTCACTATTGGTGCAGAATGCTGTATCAATGTAGCTTTGTATTCAAGTTGCGCAATACTTTTTTTTCTTCTACGGTGCCACACAAAAAGTTGCGCAACCTGCAAGTGCAAGCAGGAAGGCGGAATAGATTGGTAGTAAGTTTACCAAGGCCTCACGTGACCCTTAAAAGATGTAGGTCAGATCAATACCATTGTAGATCCTAGATCAATGTATGAAACAGGACTGAAGCTACGTTTCAGCGTTGAACCGCATACGCGATCTGTCTAACTGTAGAATTAGGTCTAAATCTAAATAAAGGGACCGAAGGTGCAGGTCAACGTACAGGTCTGAGTTTTAGATCTACATCTTAACAATAGGCTGGAAACTACAGTTGAGTTCGGTGTAGGCTAAAGCTAGGTAACTCTGATCAAATTGCCATAAATGTCATTATCATCTCCCATTTCGAATCTTTTTTTTTGGCTTTAAAAATGTCCAACTACATTAAGTTTTGTTTATAACTACTTTTCAAACAACCACATGGTACGAAAACGATTTTTTGTTTGTTTTAATTTGCCATGATTCTACCTTGAGACATTCAGTCAGAACTTAGCTGCCTTATCAAATTTTTTTCTACCCATTATTATCACTTGTGTCATCCCGTCCTCTCCTAAAAAATAGGGTTAGGAGGCCACTCTTTTTTTTTTACAACTAGCTGGGCGTCGATCTGACAAACTCAGCATCAGGAATGTAAATTTTGATAGACCAAACCCAAACTTTCAAAAAAAGAAAAGCAGATATAAAAACCACAAACCAACAAGAGCTTGGTTTGATCATCTGAGGTTTTTTCTTCATCAATAAGTAGGTCAGGGTTTCACAACTCAGCTATCTATCTATCTATCTATCTATCTATCTATCTATCTATCTTGATCGCAGTCAAAACAATTGCTATGACCATCTTTTTCCATCTTTCTGTTTGCTACATTTCACATATTCCCGTGGTATTTCTGTGTCCTATTCCAGCTGATCAATGTATGTGTACCGGGGGTATCTACGTTGCTGTCCTCCCACGCTTCTTTTCACATGTCTAGGTTCCCATAGGATCAGTCTATGTACTCTTCTTTTTTTTATTTCTCTAGCAGTGGCCACTAAATATGAGACGCATTTCCTTTATTGGGGTTGTAGTGCTAGCAAAGTACCGTATAGGGCTTTAGTTGGGATTTTCTCCTGCCATGTTGCTGCTTTGAATATTCTAAGCATCTGTGGGTACGGACCGTCTAGCTTCACATTGCTGATCCTTATAAGAGAACAGTTGCTACGGTCACTCTAAAAAAATTTTTTTAGCTCTTCCTTCAATCCCAAACTCAAATTTTGTCTAATTTGGATAGTGCTGATCAGGTTATTTCATTTTGGTTATTTATATCCTTTTAGCAGGTATTTACCCATACTCCTAAAGACCGAAAGTTCTCTAGTTTGTTCAGCACATCTCCACCTTTCGTTTTTTAGAGATCTCCTTTGTCTTGATTGAAGAGCATGATTATAATTATTCCATTTTGGAGCTTTTGATGTGTAGTCGTATTTACCGTGCTACTCGTTCCAGTCCTGTTGGTAATGTTTGCGCTTGGTTTAGGTTGTTGGACATTCATGATTAGTCATCCGCAAAAACAGCATCGCAAATTACTTTTGCTGGAAGTTGCCTGCTTTTATTTCTATCGAGGATAAATCCCAAGTTTTATTCCTCTTCAGTTGTTTGCCGAATGACATGGTCTAAAGCGATTATAAAGAGATGTGGCGCTAAGGTGTCTCCTTGTAGTACTCCTTCTAGTATGTCGAAAAACTCAGTGTCGCCGTGTGCATATATATATATATAAATTGAACTTGTTTCGTCACTATTTTTAGAGCTAAAAGTTTTAATATAATTATACCTTACTTGAAAAAAATTTTGAGGGTGCATATATGTATAGCATGTTGATACCAGTGACCTTGGGAGGGATTCCGTGCGCCGTCAGTATTTCCGTTACCTTTCCTCGATGTACAGAGTCAAATGCTTTGCTGAAATCGACAAACATGATAATTGCTGAAAGATTCTTAGTCTTTATTTCTTTCTATAAGTCTTCGTGGTGTGAAAATTTGGGTCACTGTTGATCTGTTCTTTCTAAATCCATTCTGATTTATTCTCAACTTACAATTTACTTGCGGGTATATCCTGTTCAACAACATTCTGTTGTAGATCTTTGTAGAGACTGCAATAAGAGTTATTCCTCTGCAGTTTCTTGTTTTTCCTAGGACTCCTTTCTTTGGGACTGGCAATAATTGCACCCTTTTTCAAGATCGTTGGTACATCGCCATTGTATGTTTTGTCACAAACTTTAAGGAGCTTGTCTTTCAGACAGTCGAGCTTCCATACTTCTGCTGGCATCCCACTTAGACCTGTCGCATTGTTGTTTTGCGTCGTTTCAATGGCTTTGTACAACTCTGAATTTATGAAATCGTTGGTGTATATAGGTAGAATATGGAAAACCTTCTTCTTTATTATGTTGTCATCTTTTACCGATTATTGTCCCTGGAGATTTTTTAAACGTTCCATCCTCATCTTGATTCGCTCTTTTGAGTTACTTGCTTTGATCTTAATCTTGTTTGTCAGATATCAACATAGGAAAAAATACAAATTATGTCGAGACAGTAGACTTCAATCTGGAAAGCCACGGCTTTCTGCTTAGACAGACTGGCTCTGTGGCCTAGCGGTAGAACTCTCGCTCAGAGATCGGGAGGTGTGCGTTCGATCCCCGGCCGAGTCAAACCAAAGACTTTAAAATTAGTATTAGCAGCTGATCCGCCTAGTGTCTGGCATTATAGGTTTAGTGCTAAGTCTGGTCGGCCCGGTGTCAGGATAATGTGACTGGGTGTGGTGTATGCAAGCGCTCTTTACATCACAGTGAGGCCGCACGCTCTCAATTGTCTCAAGCACCGTCTCTAATGTAACCTTGTAGTTGAAAAGAGACGTTAACGTTCAAACAACCTAACCTAACCTGCTGAGACGGTCTCATAAACTAGTTACCCGGTATGAGCTGTTCTAAAATCGGTCCGTTTCCCGTGGCGCCGTGCTCCAGGGAAACCATACAATCTCCTCATTCTAGATCGAGGTTTTCCACACAATATCCAGACGTCGCAAGTGTAAGGTTTCTCGATATTTTCTAATGCAGTGGAATTTGAAACCATATAAGCTGCTCTCTCTCTCTAACCCATTGATTTGGGTTCGTGTTTGTGGTTAGTTTAGAGGAAGAGAAAAGTTTGTTTTGTCATGTTGAGTCTGACTGTCTCGGAATAGATTTTTGTGTTATTAAAACGTGCTCTGTAGGATAATCCATCAATAACTGTTTGTCACAAATGCGAATCTCTAGTTCGTTAATTTATAATCGAGGGATTTAGACACATTGCTATCCAGCTTGTTTTAAAATTCTAGTCTCTCGTATTGGTAATCTGTTTATAAGATATTTGAAAACACTAGGTCTGTTATAAGTGTTTAGTGTGGCTTCGTTGTCTAGACGAATACACTAGGCTTTTGGACCGTGAGTTAATGGGATTTGAGTCCCTGATTCTTCAAGTCAACATTTTGTCATTGAGAAAGACTATTTAGGCACATTTCTGGGCCACATTCAGGCGTTAAATGAGTACCCGGCTAAAAGCAGTGAAATATCTTGCCAGGGCACTTCACCTGCTGCTCCTCTATGAGTTCAGATGTTTTTTTGTTGGTAATAGTCTGTCGGGGAACTTATGTGAAGCGTTCAGGGTATTAGGCAGAATATGGACTAAAACAGTCTTTACTATCTCAAAAATATATAATGTTTAGTGAAAGCGCTTATGTTTTTTTTCCGTTTTCGCTCTCTTACACCAGCCATATTCAATATCAACATAGCAACCGAATATACTTTCTCAAGAAATGGACGCTATCGATCAGTATTTTTTTCTTTCTTTGATACCTTCTCTTCTTTCTTTTTCTTTTTACTTGTCTTATTCTTATTCTCTTAAAACATTTAATACATCTGTCTATAATCTGAAACGCAAAACTTGGGCTTGTATTTAGGATGTGAGCATCACGAAAATATTGCGTATCTGTATCAAAATGGCAGATGCTCACAGAAATTGGAATATAACTCTTTTGTGCTATGGATCAATGAGATGAATTGTCCAAAATTTGACTCTAACTTCCGGGAATGTCCGTAACTTTCATAGCCAAACACAATATTTTTGTAATGTGTCTAGCCTTCAAAGCTATCTTTCGCTTCCTTGTTAGGAACTGAAATTACATCCTTAATTGTTTCCTGTTACAGAATAACAGTGCTACTTAATTTTTAATCTTCTTTGTATCTTTGCTTTTATTAATTATATCAAATTCAGTTTCACACGATGGTGGTCTGATGTATTGAGTTTATTCATATTGTAGTGATCAAAAGAAAAAAAAAAGATCTAGTGTATTTCTTTTCTATCTTGATCCCTCTCTCGTTTCAAAAAGGTCGATGGCTTAACAACTGTCACCTGACCTTAATTCCACAACGTTGGATGCCGAACAAGTGAGTTGTGGCCAAACGAAAGAATGAGAGAAAAAACATCAAAATACATCAATAGAAAAAAAAGTCGCTGTGGTACTCCACTTTCCATCAACACGGTAGATAAACATTACAATCTTCTGCCCACGCACTCCCCCCTACCCCCAGGAGAATATTGGATCTAGTTAAAAAACGAGCATCAGACATTCTGTGCGCGATTCTTCACAGTCATCATTTAAGTTTTGTAGAGACAAAATAATATATGACTTTACAATGTTCCTTGGTTGAATCAATCTCCTACACTGAACCCAGGGGATAAGCAAATTTTAACCTGAATTCAAACTCAATAAGATTTTAAAGGCAAAAGCTTAGGTCTACAAACTTTCTTAAAAACGAACAAACACATGAGAAATAAGTCTCAAGTACATCATTGAAATTTTTTTCACACGGAGTAGAAACGCTGCTACTAAAAGCAATTAAAGCTGAGCAATTCATGACTACTCAAAATAACTATAAAACTTCACATTTCTAATACAAGTCTTTAGGTCCATTTAAAAGTGCAATTATTGTATTTAAAATTCGTGCTGTGCTAGATCAATAGTGAATGATTTGTTGGTGTTTTAAGATCATATCAGTATGACATATTGCCTTTCTCTGTTTATTCGATAACATCAGATAACATATCAATAATGCAATTCCGGATCTGTAGTTTGCGCTTTTTCTGTTTGTTAGATTACATCAAACCAGATTTCGACTTTATATGTTTATTCGATCAAACATCGACTTATTTATTTCTTTTTGTCCTTTTTTCTAGCATCGTACTCTGCTATTAGATATTGAAGTTCGTGCGTTTATTTAACAGGCGGGCGTGAAGCCTCTAGAGAGCTGTTGAAACCTAATCCGTCGGCTTACCAGGGGGTTAAATAAGTGCATGAATACGAGTGAAGTGAAATATCACCAGTATAGACAATCAAAGTGCAGTATTTCTCATAGGGTTGTAACTGCAGATTAGGATGCGCTTGGATTGTCCGTGAGCAAAGAAGGCAATTTGGTTTGTATGGCCCTTTGGAGAACTCTTGTAAAGCGCATAGAGCATTTTAATAGATTAGGCGCTACATAAAAACTCTCCTAACTTAGATATAATATGATCTTAGCATTAGCTCTTTCTCCATTTATTCAATCAAATTAGAAAAATATCGAAGCAGCATATTTTTTTTTATTTTCCGCCCCCTCCCCCGTGTTTTCTATCAAATAAAGTGTAGAATCGAAAAGTTTTCATTTTTGCTTTTGATCCCTAAATTCAGTTACACCAAGTGAATTACCGGACCATTACGTAGTTTATACTTTCTCTCTATCCTCTACAACTGCTTTGTGTTAACACAGACTACAACTCTCTTTTTTTCTAAAGTCTACCAGTGTGGCACAAAAATTATTTATGACCCAGACCTGAAGAATTTGCAAGTCATTCGAGCTGGCTCAAGTCGGTGTAATCCAACAATCACATGCTCTATAATTACATAACTCTGAACATCATTTGGCATTCCATATTGGTCGATCCACCAGACTAATGTACTACCGGTACTACTCTTATCCAATCTGCCATGACTTATTCAAGGTCTCTGTGTCTACGCTGCTAACCCTCTCTCGTGTGGCGGTGTGCAAAACTTGGTGACTTCTCGGGGGCAGTTCTGTGCGTTTTGGCCATGCTTCGATGTTCGGTGGAAACATGACGTGTTGTGCTCTAGTGGTAAAAACTTGGATCCTGATTCAAAGGGTCCGGGGTTTGATCCCTGATTTGGTTCGCAGTGTTGGCTTTAATTTGTTTTAAAAAGGCCATTTAAACAAAAACCCTTACCTTACCTAAACCCCCGATTAAGTGCAATAAAAGGTCTTATGAATTTCCCGGAGTAGTAGTAGTATTGGTAGTAAAAGTAGTAATAGTAATAGAAGTAGTATTAGTAGTAGTAGTAGTAGTAGTAGTAGTAGTTATAGTAGCAGTAGTAGTATTAGTAGAAGCAGTAGTAGTAGTAGTAGTGGTAGTAGTAATAGTGAGAGTGGTAGTAAGAGTAGTAGTAGTAGTAGTAGTAGTAGTAGTAGTAATAGTAGTAGTAGTAGTAGCAGCAGCAGTAATACCGCGGCGGTTTACACCTCCAAATTGAAGTTGCGTCCCAGTATATTCTTTTTTTTTGCACCTTGAAACCTAGGAAGGTTTGGTTTACGTCATTAATGATGGTGTCACCTAGTGAAATAATGTAGGTCTCACTGAGTTTGCCTTTCTGATGTGTACTCTGGGAGTTCCGATTTGTAGAGTGGCTTTAGAGATTTGAGTTTTGTCGTTATTGGGGCATTCATAAAAACTTTTTTTGACGGGGACATTTTCTGGCAAGTCCTTTATTGATTTTATTGCTTTCTAGAGTGATGTTCTTTATATGCTGCTTCTCTGAGAGCCCAATTATTTTTTATAAATTATTGGCAATGGCCTGTTTAGAAACCCATGTTAAGCACTTAAAGCATATTACATAGTCAATAATATCCTATATAAAAAGCGCTATCTATTCTTTTGAAAGTAAAAGCCCGTTTTTAATGGCTCGGTAAAAAATAACGACGCAAGCATTCTAATGATTACAACTAGATTCTACACAATTCTATCTGCCCCACTCGGAGCAAACACGATAATAGATAATTGACTTACATTCTTTTTTAGGGGGGGGGGGGGTTGCGGAGACGCATCAGACATTGAGAACTCTTACAGGATGAAACTGTTGCATTGAACAAAAATATTTAAATGGTAATGTTTTCATCTGGGCAAATCGATCTGGCATCTGTAGCCTAACCACACAAAATACATACATCGCCTAGTGCACATTTCATTGTTATTCTTGATACGGGTATCTCTAATCTAACTTCGACATCAAAAGCAGATAATTGGTTCAGCGTTTCATTGTGATATCGGGAAAAACCATTATGCTATAAATCATGCAGCCGCACGGACGATAGCTATTGACACGATGACGTCATCGTTTACACTGAGCCCATTTGGGATTAGGCAAGCCGTGCTGGATGGAGCCAGAGGTTGAGAAATAAATTGATTATTTTTGTCTATTTTTATTTCCGCCTTGTGTTCCTTTTTTTGTGGGCATATATGTGCATTTATTCATTGATTTTTTTATTATCGTCAGGAACATAAAATAAAATCTTTTCCCTCTGGAAATAGATATGGCGAAGAAGAGGCTAAAATCAAATTAGCAATGCATTAGAATAAATTAGAAAACCATTTAAGCTGGTGCAGAGGATTAGGTTTAGGATGATTTTAGATTTTATTATAACAGACTGCAAGATAGAAAGAAACAGATAGGGAAAAAATGTGGTTTTCTGAAGGCTTAGAAAAAAGAAAAGACACAAATAAAATAGCAGAATTATTCTGCAAATGTAAATGGCTTGAACATATATCATAACAATAAGAAAAACTGTAAGAGTTATATTTCGAACACATCTCAAAATCCTTGGCCTTTGTATTACACATTAGTTCTGCAATGACAAAAAAATATTAACTGCTACAGCACAGCGTAACGGTGGCTGTACAGTTTTCCGTAACGTGTCAATTTTTTTAAAAATAAGGTATATATTTTAGCTCTAAAAATATTGACAAAACAAGTGAGCTGTCGGCTTTACGCCTTCTTCAGACAAAAAAAAAAATAAAAAACGTGTAAGATATTTACATAAATATGGACAGGACCTATTATAAAAGGAAAGCAATAATATTATTATAAACAGTATAAATTATAAATGATGAGATAAAAATTTAAAAAAAAATCCTAGAAATCTAGATATAAATCTATCTGCAGGATAAAAAAGAAAAAAAAAAAGAAAAAGAGGGAGAGGGGGATAGGAGGGGTATTTATGTAAGTGTCTTACATGTTTTTTTATGTTTTTTTTTGTCTGACGAGCTACACTATATACCTTACTTTAAAAAAAATTGACTTGCTTATCCACAAAGCTCTGCTGTGACTCCTGTTCAATTTCCGCAACATGTGTGTTCGAGAAAAGTTGAAAC
>BMAT01001877.1:53598-65851 GCA_019649035.1 Elysia marginata | reverse complement strand
AAAAACGCCGAGAAAATGATGAAGAAGAGAGGTAGGAAGATGGGGGGGGGGCATATGATGTCTTCTCCAGGAGAAAGCATAATTATGTATCACAACAAAGCTCAGACCGAGCAAGGTTTTCAAATGTTTTGCGATAGCGCCGCTGATAGATGTTCAAACATTTTGTAATGAAAGGATTTCCATGTATGGCACCACATGATTTTATTTAATAGAAGAGACAAAAGGTTGCGCAATATTGTGTGTTCTTTTTTAAATCATAAGGCTTTTACGTGTTTTAATCCTTTCTTGGTTTGTTTAGCTAGCACAGGATGATTTGGCCTGATCTTTGCTCAGTGTTCCAAACTACAGCATATTAGATTTTTTTGTCAAAGAGATGAGCACAAACAGAGAGAGAGAGAGAGAGAGAGAGAGAGAGAGAGAGAGAGGAGCAGTAATATGAAAAGAGAAATACGATAGGGTATAGAAAGAAGGAGAGTTGGAAGGGCAGAAATTTTTGAAAGAGAGAAACCTGCATGTGAAACAGGAGAAAAGTAGAAACAGAAAGAGATAGATAGATAGAGACAGTGAGAGAGACACAGACAAACAGACAAACAGACAGGTAGACAGACAGGAAGATACAGAGACAGACAGACAGATAGAGAGAGAGAGAATAACAAACGCGCATTGAAAGAAAACAGGAAACAAAGAGACAGCTGTGGAAATGCCGAGAAAGAGGGGGTTTTTTGCTCAAAGAAAGAAAGAGAGGAAGAAAGAGCCAGATATCTAACGTGCTTTAAAAGATAGAACACGGATAGAAAATGATAAGAAACTTGCCAAGAGAAATAACACCTAAGATTTTGCTATATGGAGACGTTAGGGAATCAAACCCGGGACCTCCAACAAGGCACCTAAGCGCTTTTCCATTTTCTTCCGCACCTACCCTTTCTTGATTTTAAAAACTTGTAGATGGTGTGTAGTTCTAGGTATTTAAAACTAGCATTTATGATGCAAGTTTCACTGGAGCCCTAAGACGCAGTCTTAATCATCAGTTTGATTCCTTTTACCAAAAAATTAATCTTATTAGACTGCATGGGGTAGTCTTAACACGGCTAAACAGCTTTCAGTGCGCTGACTTTGAAGTTGTATCAATATGTCAATGGCAATTAACTCTTACACTAGTGCTTTCTTTGCTTCTAAGTTGTTTGGTTTTTAGAGACGACTTTAACATTTTAAACACATGTACACGGTCATTCTTTTGCATGTAAGATATTTTAAATAATTCCAAGATCAGCGAAATAAACAAACGGTTTGATGCTACACCCATTGAATCTGATTGATATACACACTGAGAATTTAGTTGCAGTTGTTTTTTTTTACTTGTTCATTTAAAGCACGTTCGTGCAGAAACAATACGCATAAAAATGAGTCCACCATAATTGAAGGAAATATTGATCTGATGTTCCTGGCAGAGATCCGGTTTATAGAGCAGGGACACCATCTATTGATTAAAGCAATAACGAAAAAACAACAACAACAACAACAACAAAAAAAACGTTAGCATTTCTAGAAAATGTAAAGAAGATTATGGCATTGAATGATATGAAAGAGGTTTTTAGAGTAAAAAAAAACAAAAAAACAAATATCAAATGTAATACTGGAAAAGCCAAGTCATTTCAGTCCATAGAAAAGCTATGTCTTTAAAACACGAACATTCCGTCAACTCGTCTTAAAATATACAGATCAAATCAAGAAAAGAATATTACTCTTATGGTTCTGGGGGAGGGGGATACAGTTTTGATAAATGTTGACAACTCAATATGTCAAAATTCCGACTTGTGCCTGATATGATAATGTTGTTTATTTTCCCAGATATGGAGACATGACGCCGGACACCATCCCAGGGAAGATTGTGGGCGGTATCTGTTCTCTGAGCGGCGTGTTGGTCATCGCCCTGCCAGTTCCTGTCATCGTGTCCAACTTTAGCCGCATCTACCACCAGAACCAGCGGGCCGACAAGAGAAAAGCACAGAAGGTAAATAATGATAAATAAATAATAAATATGTTGAGAGTCCTCCACCACCGAAGGCAGTCTCATGACTTTACATATTTACCCCAGCAGGCCTATACATACCAGAGCAAATTCAACTCATATTTCAAGGCATCACAGTACGGCAGCCTGTTAGGCGGTCATTTACTAACATTCCACAAATTTCAAGCACTGCCTGTAGCTCGGTACCCCTTGTACAGGTGAGGGGACTAGGGACAGTTAGGGTAAATTGCTTTTCCAAGGCAATTGCAACATGACATGGTCGGGAAGAATCGAACCCGCGACCTCCAGATCTCAAGTCCGACGCGCTAACCACTCTGCCACGCTGCCTCAATAGGTAGGAGGACTCTATAGAGGTGGATATCTCGTATAGCGCAACCTGCAGTGCAAATGTGGTAATATTTTGAAAACGGTTTTTATGAGTCTCAACACGTTGAAAAGGCTCATGAAATTTATAAAACTGTGCAACAACAGCGTGACAGAGTAGTTAGCGCGTCGGACTCACGATGCGGCGCTCGTGGGTTCCATTCCCGATCATGCCATGTAACAATTGCCTTGGGAAATCTATTTACCCTAACTTTCCCCAGTCCACCTACCTGTACAAGGGGTACCAAGCTACAGGCAATGCTTGAATTTGTGATACGCGCTTACAACACCCTGCATATGGTTTAAAAGTGACTTTAAAAAGTCCTGGTCTGCTGGGGTAATAGTGGCCTGCTCTTGTGGCGACACAGTTACGCTGAGTAACGAAGGCAAATTTTTTTCAAACGGAATGAGTATAGTGTTATAGATAAATAAAAAAAAAATAAACAAATCAATATTACCCCTTAAAAATTGGAATGGACTTAAAACGAGACTTGCTTTTTTACCCTACCTTACATCACCTTAGAAGTTTGAGAACCACTGAGCACTGTTTTAGTGGATTTTAAGCGTTCTATAAGTAAAATTTTTATTGTTCAACTATTATTTAAATGTTAATTTTTTTCCTTCGCTATTTGCCAAAGAAATTACAACGAATTCTCGCTGTCTGCAGACATTGACACTTGCTCGCAATTGAAGTTTTATTGTGTTTTATTAGCGAAAAAAATGAGAGGAAGGGGAAGTAGAGAGAAGAGAGAGAGAGAGAGAGAGAGAGAGAGAGAGAGAGAGAGAGAGAGAAAGGGAGAGAGATGAAGAGAGAGAAAGGTGGAGAGAGAGACAAACAGTCAGAGAGGCTGAGATAGAGAGAGAAGTTTTGTATATCTCTGTACTTCAAGTTGTCTTTAACATGAAAAATCAATTTGGCAAAATTTTGTATAAACAAGTTATGAATAAAAAACCGCCGTGGTGTCTGGATGAAATGCAAATTCACCCTTGCCATTTCCTTTCATTTTTTTTTTCAATAGTCGATCAACGCGTATCACCTTTTCTTATGTTTCCTGACTTACAGAAAGCTCGTGAGGCGCGGATCAACATGGCCAAGAACGCAAGCAGCGCTGGTTTTATCAGCGCGAAGAAACGCGCCGAGGAGGCGGTGCTGGCGCAAGAAGCTGGCATGGAGCTGGATGAAGAGGATGCGGGTAGAAAGAATGACATCTTTGAGATACAACATCATCATCTGCTCACTTGCCTGGAGAAGACTACGGTACGCTACCCTGGTTTCACAGGAAGTCAGGACTGGTGACGCCGGCCCTGATCTTTTTTGTTTTATTCCTTGTAATAGCTTACGGTATATTGTCATAGTTCTAAAGCGACGAATACGACTTGTCAAACAAAACAAATACCATTTTACCATTTAAAGAAACAAGGTAAAGGAGAAATAAATATGTTTTTTGAGAAAAAAAGAACTTTTTTCTTTAAAGAAAATTTAATACTTTTTTGTAGTATTAATTGGTTTTCGAAAATTCAATACTTTTTTGTAGTATTTATTGGTTTTCGAAAATTCAATACTTTTTAGTAGTATTTACTGCTTTGAGTTCTTGCTTGAATATATTGATTTTGCGTATACTTGCTGCAGCTACTAGAAAGCCTCCTACCAGTTTGCCTTAGAGAAAATTTGTAATTTCTGATGACAACTGAAAGTTTTTTGCGAAAACAAAATGTTGAAGAAAAAAAACCTTTCTCCCGTCATTTTCTTCTTCGTATTTGCAGAATTTACAGTAACATCTTTTCATTTCTTCACGCGAGACTTACCACTTTTTTCCATCCTTTTTTTTATATAAGATTTGTTTTCACTTTTTGATTGGTTCATTTTCTTCTTTCTCTCTCTCTCTCCATCTTTCTCTCTCTCTCTCTCTAGCAATAAATTTTTACATCAGTATCCACTTTTCAATTCTAAAAAAAAAATAATTCAATGATGCTCATTTTCCAATAAACATTGACCATTGAAGGTTTCATCCATTACTTTTTTTTTCTCCCGCTTTTGCATCGTAGGATCGTGAGTTTGTAGAGATGGACATGACCTTCAACGGAGCACCAAACAAATTTTCCGAAACGCCACCGCCTTCCCCAGACCTTTCTGTGGCGTCGGCAGAGCGGCGGAGTGGCTGCTGTGGCAAGAGCAGATCTCCACGCAAAGAGCTTGTACAGAACAGGGTATGTATTTCCAAAAGGGGCTGAGAGGAACAGTTTATTCAGAAAAAAAAACTGCATACATACTTATCATAAAAGTACGCAATGTTTTTAATAAAACCCGGGATATTATCAAGCACTGAACGTTTACTTACATTTTGGCATGCTACACTGTGTTTCATATACGCCTCCTTCCGCGGCGCAATCTGCAGAATAATGTATATCTAGAGAGGTTGGGATAGCACACCATGGATAATGAGGATGGAGTTTTAGGCCACGTTATAGAGCTGAAAAAGATGGGTGAAAAGATGTTGAAGCAGCTAAAAAGTAGTTTAGGAAGAAGTAGTAGGTATGTTACGAGAATGCAGTAAGAACTTTGATGGAAAAGGGGAGGAGACTGAAAGGAGATTTAGAAATAAGATAACAAGAAGGAGAAGGGGCATAAGGGTAAAAGGGCGTCCAAGAACTAGAAAAAAGGATAAAATGCCACTATCATGCGATTATGAGCGAGTTTAATTTTGTATTTTCTTCTCGATAATTTCCCAAAAGATTTTAAACAATTGATATTTTGCATAAACTTTTTTTTAGCGTATTACATGTACTGCCAGCTAAAATTAATATTGTTTTTTATGTCATTGTTTAGAGTAAGAAAATATAAAAAAGGCCTAATTATGAAAGAGTATTTGTTTTCTCATTCAAAATGTATCTAAGAGCAGAGCAAGTAAACTATTTGAGACTTTCTCTTAAACTTACACGTAGAAACTTTATTTGGCACTTAAAATACATGAAGTCGAAATCGGCAGTAGGCTTTCCGCCTATGCTCATAATAACTATAAGCTTTACAGGCCTTTCTATCTGTCCATCACTGTCATGCGTACATGTCTATGTTTTCAGAGACGCTCCAAGTCAGCGCGACACAGTTTTGAGCGCAGAGATTACAATGACGTCAGAATGCGGCCAACAGCAGCCACTGACAGTCATGACCTCCGAGCCTCAAGGTCAAGCGGAGTGAACGTCGTACAGGACGTACAAGGCTTCTCCAACGCCATGATGTCTAGCAGTTTTACCGGCGGAGGTGGTGGTGGTGGTGGCGGTGGTGGGGGAGGTTTAAACCACGGTCTTGGCAACAATAAAGCCAACAGCACGCAAAACATTCACAATAACTTTGGTATCACCTCGCCGGGTGTCGTGGGCGGCGGCGGAGGAGGAGGAGGAGGAGGGGGGAGTTTCGGCGGTGATTTAAGCGCAATCAGAAGCAACAGAAATGGTGGAGATGGGGACAGGAGGGGAGACCTTGGGCTTTGCAGTCTGCGGCCAGCTACCGGCAGCGAGCCCAACATCGGCTTTAGCACTCGTTTGGGCGCTGGTCAGAATGTTACCAGCCTAATGAGTGTAGGCGGGCCAACTACTACAACCACTGAGGCCCTCGTGTCGAGCCCCATCGACGGCGGCATGGGTATGGGCATACCGTCTAGCAGCTCCAACTCTGTGCAGGATCCAGGTCTAGGCATGCCTGCCCACAGTTCTCCCCCTCCGGAGGCAGGCACGACCTCCACCACTTCATCGCCCAGCTCGTCCCCCTCCACCTCACCAGCTAGCCAGGGAGACATTGTGAGAATCTCTACTTTATAATAAACACTAAACAGACTGACTTATTGCCAAGTCAGCCGCCATCATTCTTCCGACATATTTTTTATTCTCTGGTTGTTTTTTTTTTTTTAATTTCTATTTATTTTGTTGTAAACCACAACTATTATTACAACACACTCCACTGCTACCTTTCAATGTCTTACCAAGAACACTTTGCGTCATTTCTGAGATAAAACCACGAAGTATCGAGTACCTGTACCAACATCGAGAAGTAGAATTATCTCCCTTTTAGTATGAGTGAGAATGATAACAAAATGATGGAAAAATCGTACAGGAAAAATATCGTGAGAATGCTGCTGACAAACACGTTTACCTACCTCGTGCGGAAGAGAGAAAAAAAACCACCACACACCCATCTCCCATGGTGATGGCTAAACATTCTTGATGGATGGACATTCTCTGCAACCTGTGCAGACATTCCCCCCTCACTCCTCTGCAGTGCATTTTCTGGTGACACTTTTACCTTTGCAATCAGAGTATTATTTTGATGAACGCGGCGATTAAACAATGCGCGCTACGCATTATAATACCTTTTTAGATTCCCTGCTTTATTAGTTATAGATAGATGAGAAGTATGTGAAAACATAACTAATTACAAAGTCAAGCAGTAGTTTATTTATTAGTATTTTAAAAGTGTGTTAGGCGAAGAAGAAAAACCGTTAGTAAAAGGGTAGATTGATTTTTTTTTTGTTGCTTTTTTCAACTTAATCTGCAAGAGGTGTGTCGTTTAAATAACTGCAGCAAAGACATCTGTTGTAGATGCTACTGTGTTTGTTCTGCTACAAGTCCGCAAAGTAATAGCAGTGACATTTACTATGTAATACCATGTTATGAAGATACATCGATTTTTGTGCTGTATTTATTCAGCATAATTTGCTTGTGATACTGGAGCCGTTTCGAAAGATCTTTCCACTGTTTCAACACTGTTATGATTACCTTTATGTACCAGTAATTGATTTCACTACAAACTACGTAAAAATGTACCTTTAGATAAACATAGGATATTTTACCAAGGATTGTAGCATTTTCGTTATTAATGTTTGTAGTGGATTTAATTTCAAGTATGTGGTTTGATCCCTGTCGAGTAACTTTGCTTGAGATACACGCTGCATCGTGCAATGTTTTAAACAATCTAAAAATTAAAGTCTCTGGGATTTTTTGTTTTTGTTTTCATTTTATTGCAATTTTTGCGTAAAGTCTTTACCACGTTACCATTCTATGAAAAAAAAGACGTTTTTGTCATGAGCCAGTAGAATTTGCAAAGAAAATTTAATGGGAATCAAGTTACGTAGCTTAGTATGTCTAGGATGGTAAATAATTTTTTTAAAATGAATATTCTGCATGCACATACTCTAAAATTGTTTTCGGATGAATATGTTAAATGTGATCTGGGTTTCAGATATAAAAATTTTTGCTGTGCACAAGGTGATGATTTTGCGTTGTTTGTCTCCCAGCCTGACTAATTCAAACATTCAAAGAATGAAAAATTGGACTGAGTGGACGCACGAGACTTGGACACAGAGACTCACAGGCTGCCAGAGGTGACGACACAAATCAGCTACCATTCTCCATCATTACTTTGGTCGCTCTGTCAGACAGGGACGATCTATGAGAAATAAAAGTCAACAACTATTGATGTTATACATGTGACATTTTGAAGATAAAACGCCAGTGAAACAAAGCTGCTTTATTTGTTCACAGAACTAATATTTGTTCACTTCTCACCTTCCATGACACGGAAATCGCTCAAGGCAGTGGCAAAAGGTCGCTCAAGACTTTTTGGCACACAGAAGCTGTCAACCAAAGCCTTTTAGATTTCATGCTCAAGAGATTTTTTTTTGTTCTTATTTCTAGCCGTAATTGTCGAGTCTTTTCTTAGAACTATTGCCTAATGATGATATTGTGACCATGTTTGATCCTATTATGTTAGAACACTGTATACCCATGTATTTAAAAAACAACAACAATCTAAATTGAAAGCACGGTTATAATCAATGCACTGAAATTTTTCATTATTATTTTCGTCTTTTTAGACATCATTCTCCACACTTTCCTCTCTTAAACACCATTGTGGTAAGGGAAGCTGATATTATCCCTCTAATGAACTAAAATGTTTCCTTTCAAGTTCTTGTAATCTTTTGCTATTCAAACCTCATCCAAAATGCACGCTGTGGCCAACCAGCTTTTTGTTTGTTTTCATTATTTGTTATTGTGATGTAAAAAAGTTCCAACTTTGTAATTGTATTAGTACAAATACCATCGTCACTATCATAATCACTGCCACCTTCATTATAAACGCCACCAGTACATAGCTTTTTTATTATGACAATAATTTTTGTAATATTATAATTTATGATAATATTATATTCATATTACTTTTATTTTACCGGCATTATTATTATTGTTAACATCGATTTAACTGAACACCGTTGGGCATAACGATATTCATTTGGCACCTGAGTGGGGTTGGGGAAGTTAAAGCAAGTAAAACGTAAAAATGATAATCCTATTAATAAAATTTCGAACCACCTTATCAAGATTGGAACCCTTGACCTTCCATGTCTAAGTCTATCAAAAGACAAGACAGCCTCATTCATCAACACAGTGAATAAGCTTAGTCGTCGTTTTTTTAACTTCTCCAAGTTATTACCATAAGCTTTCTATTAATCATAATACGATATTACTATCATATTAAACGTCAGCCTCATTATACTACTACGATTTTTATGAAAATTATCATCGTCTTCATATAAACCTTATCATAACAACCCTTGTTTTTTTTTTAAACTTAAATTATCTTATCCATGCATACTTATAACCAAATTGTATGCCTGAAAAGTTATATAATAACTAGCTTTTTTTTACCATTCTATTAAATTACCTTTTCAACTCAACCTGTTGAATTTTAGGGGCAGGATATGTAGGACTATACTGGTATCACACACTTGAATTATTAAGAATTTTTCCACAAGGAAGGTCGATTTCTTGCAAGGGGACATAACACACAGACTATGGGCATAAAAAGTTTTGACGTGCTTAGTGCCCTTAGATATGGTTGACGTTGGCATTTAATACTACTTTGTGCTGAAGATCATTTGCATCTCTCCATTTTCCCTTTTATAAGTTTGCTAAGTAGAACAAAATTTTTTTTTTGGAAATCTTTCTGAAAGCAGAAACATTCTAAAACTAGATGTAATTTTATGCCAGTTTTTTTCCGAATTTAATAATTATAATTAATTGAGTATTTTCGAGCGTGTAACGTTCCCCATGCCCAAACGGTTAGCTTCTTTTTTTCTTACTATTGAGAAGCATTTAAAACACCATCTCTTGTACAATCCAAATTTTAGTCTCTGAACTTAAAGAGGATGTATGCATATAAATAATGGAGACTATGGTTGTACTTTTTGTTGGTGTTGAAGCTTAAACTGGGTTCGCCAAGATCGTTTTGAGGCCTACTCTAAACTGTGTCTAAAATTTTGAAATGAATAGGTATTTTTTATTAC
This sequence comes from Elysia marginata, assembly GCA_019649035.1. Taxonomy (NCBI): domain Eukaryota; kingdom Metazoa; phylum Mollusca; class Gastropoda; family Plakobranchidae; genus Elysia; species Elysia marginata. The sequence goes on along the minus strand of BMAT01001877.1, from coordinate 56,122 downwards.
TCTATGTATAGGATCTCATTTATCCAGTCCCAAGATGCCCCATATCGTTTGACTGGTATTCCCTGACGTAATTGTCGACAGTGCTAAAAAAATGATTTGAAGTTGGATTATTCATAAAGTTGTGAGGAATAATATCCTATGGATGAAAACATTTTATGACAATTCTCACACTCAAGTAAATCCCCATTCTATGACAATCAAAATTTTATTTGTTAAAAGAACAACAAAAAAACTGAACCAGATAGATGATGAATATTTATCTATCTTTCTTTTTAAAAAATCTGCTTACACGATTTACAATTCTTTTAAACCATAAAACGCAATTGAACATTAGGCAATAAGCTATACAAGCTTTAAATAACGTCACAAAAGAGCTTTTCTAAAACGGCTTTTGAGTAGTAATTTGGTTATAATGTTGATAATTTTTGCGTCCTTATTTGGCACTTTTGGGCGGTAAAAATTACACAATGATTACTCTAAAGTATTCTTTTTTCTAAACATAAATGGGTAGCTTTCAGGTAGTGCTGTAACTTAATTAAGACTCTGTCTTCAGAAAGATTCAGTGTTCAGCAGATGAATGAACCTTGTCAAACTACTGGAATACCAAAGCTGATACCATTTATAGATCCATTATTTTTTTCTGTTGACTCAAACCATCAAGCGAGTTTTTTTTTTCATTTACCCTTTTTACTACGAGAACTATAATATTGATGTTGAAAAAGTTGCGTTTTTTTTTTATTTGTATTTCATTTATAGTTGTTATGTTAGCGTCTACATCATAGTAACGAAAATTTCGCTACTGATGGATCACTTTTATTGTTATTGAAACTGAGCACTGTTAAAAGTTTTCTAAATTCAAGTTGCCCCCTTTTCACTACAACCAATAAGTATGACTCCCCCCCCCCCTGTTCAAATGATTTTACACATTATGCTGACGTGATTGAACCATAACCAACACCTCTATTGCTTCCAATATATCAGGCCATGAACGATGTACATACATTTTTCCTCCCCAGAATTTCAGTTCCTTGATTTCTTTACCATGGTAAAATGCTGTTTGTGTACGACATGATAATTGTGAATTAGACCGCGTAATTTTTTGTTCATTTGGTTCTGTGATATTATTGTTACGATCAATGGTGGCCAGTGGCCAGTTTGAGTGAGCACCTCGCGGTTGTTTTAATTCAAATTTTTCAAAGTTTACATTCTTTACTACTATTATTGTCTACTATTAAATATTATAAAAAAATATATAACTTTACCTTATAAGTACTTGTATGATAAGACTACTGGTTAAGCCCTTAGATGATTTAAAACTTGCTTGTATTATTTTCTGTGTCTGGGTGGTCAACAAGTCTGGCATTATTTGAGGGTCTGTTCATGAGCAAATGGAAGAATATGATGTGCATGTACCTCTTCAGTTTTTTTTTTCATATTTGTCCCTTTAGATAATGGCACAGCCGAAATATGGAAGCATTGGCTCCTAAATTGGCAGTTTACGATAGCTAAAACGGTTTAAAGAGATTATAACTTTACTTGAGAAATGTAAATTGTTTAGGCTAGTCATATAGTTGAATGAAACATTGTCTTGAAATGGTTGCTGCGTGACTGAGGTAACTTCCAGCCAATGTCAGTTACTGTTACTAGTATGAAGTTCAACCAGTGTAGCCACCATATATCTTATAGGTGCTTATAGAGTAGAAAGCTCGTTGTGATATTAAGACAATCTTTGTATTATCAGACAAAAAAATATCAGCTTTGTTAAAATTTTGTTCCAGTTTTTTGATAGACTGCATATATTCAAACAGAAGGGAAAAACATATTCGTTACTGAACAGAGTTCCGGTTTTACTCTCTAATTCTGAACCAAATGTTAAAAAATTACAATTCGTTTACTAATAATATCTACAACAACTGAAACTGCTCCTTTTTGTTCAATGTTCTGAAATGGCACTTTTCTTCTCATCTCTTGCCCAAATGTCATTAGTTTGCTATTTCTCTCTTTGCTTGTACTTTGCTGAGGTGGCTGCCTACCTTTTTTAAATCCAGCTGAAAACTTTTTGCCTGTATTGCAATGCAGGAAGACGTTTATTTAAACGCTCTTCTCTATAATTAGAGCATCATTATTTTTTCATGCAAAGTAAATTAGCATCGGCCTCTTAGAACAAAGTAAGATCCAATGAAGAGCCCAAAAATAAGGCTTGAACAATTTAGATAAAAAGGTAAGTCTTCAAATACCATCAAGGTTTCCTAAAAGGAGGCTGAAGGAAATGAAGAGAGAAGGAGAGACAAAATTGACGAAAGAGAGCTAGAGAGAGAGAGAGAGAGATAGAGAGAGAGAGAGAGAGAGAGAGAGAGAGTGAGAGGGAGAGAGAGAATAGGCGAGAAAGAAGGAAGAAGGGAATGACACATGGAAGAAAAGGGATGCTTCAGAAGATGACATTTGGTCCTCTTCCTCTTCCTCTAGCACGTTGTACATTGTTAAAATGCAATATTATAATTATTATTATTATTATTATTATTAT
>BMAT01001875.1:76536-86931 GCA_019649035.1 Elysia marginata | reverse complement strand
AAGGCAGTCTCATGACTTTACATGTTTACCCCAGCAGGCCTATACGCACCAAAGCCAATTCAACCAAGATTTCAGAGCATTACAGTACGGCAGCCTGTTAGGCGCTTAAATACTTAAACATTCCACAAATTTCGAGCACTGCCTTTAGCCAGTACCCATTTTACAGGTGGGTGGACTGGGGAAAGTTAGGGAAATTGCTTTCCCAAGGCAATTGCAACATGACATGGTCAGGAATCCAACCCACGACCTCCAGATCTCAAGTCCGACGCGCCAACCACTCTGCCATGCTGCCCCCTTTTACTAACTTAGTATATATAAATTAAATCCACGAGTCTTTCCAACCTTTTTTGCCTTCATTTGGTCAGGACCGAATGACTAGGGGCCACTATTACAAAGACACATGTATGGACCTGCCATCAACTGGCAATGGACTTTGTTTGACAGACCAGAAGATAAAATAATTATAACTTTAATACTTTAATCTTTTTTAAATCTGCTAAAGTTAAAAAAAAAATTTAACAGAATATCATAGAACCATTTTAACTAAACCAAACCACCAATGCTGAAAAAAAAATCTTAAGTTCTCAAGCTGTTGTTCAACTAGTTATCTTGTTAAGTGGATTTGGCACCCCATCTGACAGTTTTAATAGGTGGCCTTTTTGTCTTTTTTATGGTAAAATCTTTTCATCAGGTTTTAGTAAATTTGTTTGGTTTCAGATACATCTAGACATCTATGTAATGAAACTGAAAGCTATGTTCTAGATTGATATTTTGAAAACTATTTTAATGGTTGAAAAGCCTTCACGTTCAAGGTAATAAAGTATAAAACTAGTTAAAAAAAAAAAGCAAAACAGACTTACTTGCAACTGTTATGCACTTTAAGCAAATTCATTCTTATCTAAATAAACATTCAATATTTCTGTGCTTGGTTTCACTTTCAGGAGTACTCATGAGGCGACCTCCGCGCCCTCCCGGCCCACCCTGTCCAGGGATCAATCCTCGGAGTTTGGGCCCACTAGCAGCTCGTGGACCTCCTCAAATGATGGCACGGGTGCCCCTGTCACCTGGCATGATGCCTAGGCTGCCGTCCATCGCTGGTGCAGTAAGCAGCTGTACTAACTCCACCGACCCAGCCTCCATAGACTCTAGACTATTTGTTGGAAATCTCAATACACTAGCTCTCAACAAAGAAGCCATCGAGACAATTTTCTCACCATATGGCTTAATCATGGGAATCTCTATGCATAAAGGTTACGCCTTTGTACAGTTTAGTCACCCAGACGAAGCTAGACGGGCAGGTGCTAGCGAAGATGGCCAGAGTTATGCTGGTCAAGCTATAGGTAAGTAGAAAGTTATGTTGTACAAAAATTCGACTGCAACGTTGTATAAAGTTGACCGTTTTCATGTAAAATGATCGTAATTAATCCAAAACTCAAGTACCTATACAATGATACACTTAATAAAACAAAATAAAATTAATGCCAAAACTATGGCCTAAGTATAGAAGTTGTTCTTTAGTCAGAGTTTAAAATTAACTGAATGGAATGCATTGTGGTTGTTCTTATTGTGTGGTAGAGTCACAAACTTGACAAACTTTGCTTAAAGTGAGTCGAGTTACTCTGATGTTTAAATTGAGAAATTTGATAAATTTTGTCTAATCACCCTGTAAAATGTTGTTAAATAAAAATACGTCTATAAGAGGAGGGTCTTAGTTCAGGGGTTACATTACTATATGTCTTTAATATTAAAGTCACAAAAGAGGGGTAGTCTTTATAAATTGAGGAGGTCTTAATTGAGGGGTTCCACTGTGTGTGTGTGTGTATATATATATATATATATATATATATAATAATTAATATTGAACATTTATAATAGTACTTTTCTACAGAGCCATTTAGTTGAAAAGAGGTTGGAAAGGAGATACTTTCCTAGAACTAGAAGTAGAAGATCATCCTGTATAATGTGAAATCTTTGCATGTATTTTTATCAGAATTATGAGAATATATGTCTCATTGATTCCTTACCTTCCAAGTTCTATTTAAATCCAGTCCTAATCAAGATTTTTCTATGCCATGAAGGGCGATACTTAAAGGTGCTTGATTAGTCTTGTGACAAGTAGACTAATTTTGTGATCTCAACATTCATCGTTAAGGGCCAGTGCGGCAGCCAGAGGCATTTTTTTCTTTTTCGCAATAAGATCTAATTTTTGCGTTTAGTTTAGGGGACAAAAATCAAAGAAAAACGTTTATTTTGTAATTTTCAATTTATGGTTGCCATGGAAACCAATTGTTGTAGCCGCCATATTGGATAAAAATAGTAAATTTTGGGCCTTTATAAGTCAGAATCTAAACTATAGGTTTGCATTATGTAACAAAGCAATAGCGTAATACAATCGATTCAAACATTTTGTCAGAAGTTTGTTTTTTTTTTTGTAACTGCTTTTTTTTAGATTTTTATAAATTTTTTGAGTTTGCATTTGTAAAAGCTAAAAGTGCTAAAAAGGACCCTTTAAAAAAATTTTTTTTTTAACAAAAACTAACAAAAATATATTGGAAAAAGCTTTTGACAGAATTGAGAATGGTACATTGGCAAGTCATATGCAAAGTTTGAAGTGAATTGAGATGTAAAAAAATAAAGACATTTTCAGTAAAACGCAATTGAGAAAGTCAAATAGAAGGGAATACTGAGGTTGTAATCAATGCAGCTGCGTATGTCTACCTACCCCATGTCTCATGCGAGTCTGCAGTTCACCAAGCAGCGTTGCATTCTGTCACCTTGCCATCACGAGGACAAAAGCTATTTTTAGAGTCAAAAGAAAGCAAGAAACAGACTGAAGAAAAATATTTCTACGAATTTGAATGACCTTCAACGTGTTTGACATTGCTCGCTTGGAAAGTGGACAGGGTTTATAAAATGGGCCATAGCTTATACTATGTGCTGAAGCCATTGTTTTTCCTATTGAAGTACCGGTAAGGTATTTTTCTAGCATTTTCCTTATTTTCAACATTTAAAAAACATACCTAATTGTGTCTTTCTTAGGAACAAAAAAACCAGTGCCATTGTGTTGAGAAAAAGATAAACTTTCATAATTTTAACAAATCTAAAAACTGACGCCTGTAAGTAAATCCTTTACCCTTATTCAGAGGGGTGCAGCACTTGCCATTCAATGTCGATGAAGCATCATAATCTCTTTAAATGTCATTTGACACAACACTGCTTACCATCCTTGATAAATGAATTATGAAATGTCATTACAACAGTAACTAACATACATTTCTCATTTTTATCTATGGGTGGATGATGCATTTCCTTTTTTGTTCAATTTAAATATATTGACCGCCAAAAGAAACACAAACGCAACATTGAATCTTCAATATATATATTATTGAAAACTTCAAAGGATTAAATTTATGAGGCATGTGAATTGTGATACATCATTTTAAAGGTTATTTATTGCTTTTTCAACTTAAAAGAACGCCACGTTCATCGGTGGCCTCTGATGACGAGGAAATTAGATTAAAACAAAAGACCCTCAATAACGTAGATTATATGAAAACAGGATACCATTGGTAAAATTCCACAATGCAAACTATACAGCAATATTGACCACATTTTTACATACCTGTTTAGTAGATAAATCTTTAAAATTAAATTACAAATCAAGACAGGATCCGGCTAATAATGTGTGTGCCCCCCTTGGGCTTCCAGTACAGCAGCACATTGAGGTCACATCGAAGATACTAGAGTATGTAAAAATGTCTTGGAATAGCATTCCAGTGCCTTCGTAAGGAATGTTTAAGATCATCTGTGTTTTGAGGTCGATGGTCTTGACAGTCCAGTCTCCTCTGCAAGTAATCCCACAAATGTTCGAAAGTGCTGGCCATGGCAGAATTTGGACGTTGCTTTGTTCAAGAAACTGTTGAGTGTATCTGGCTGTGTGTCTTGATTTTGAGATAAAAAGACAGGTTTAATTTGTTGGAAAGCAGTTAAAGGTGTTGGAAAAGTTTTGAAGATTCAAGATTTTTTAAAGCGTAAGTCCACTTTTTTTATTTGTGGGCCAACACGAAATGCTTGTTTTTTTTTTTAGTTTATACTGAGTAGATAAAAGCACAGCCAAGAACTATAAATTCTATTGTTAGTGCTTGCAATAAAGGCCTACATGTATTATGCATGTCATATGGGGGGAGGTTTATGACGAATCCACGAAAAAGTTATTATTGAAATTATAGAATTCTTAGAAAATAGGTTTAGCTGCAAGATTTTAGATAAAAAGACAGGTTTACTTTGTTGGAAAGCAGTTAAAGGTGTTGGAAAACATTTTTTGTCCTTTGTCAGTAGTGAAACCCTAATTACTGAGATATTAAGAAAAATGAAAAGCAGGTGATAGAGATTTTGAGTGCTTGTGCAAAAAATGTACATAGGGCACTTACCATTTTTTCAGTCGTTATTACGATGCTTATTGTGTCTGTAAGTGATGAAAGAGTTCTTGCTTAGAGGTAAAGATATGCTGCCTGTTGTAATTTTCTGTTTTCTAAACAATATACTTTGTAGATAACGCTTCACTTCATAGCATTGTAAGTTTTGCCCCAGAGGTAAAGACATTTCATGATTCTGTCTAAATAGTACACTTTTAAATCCAGAAGTTTTTGCAGTTGTCTGTGTTTTCAACTTTTGAAACAGTGAATGTTTGCAAGTAGTTTTCAAGTGACTTTGTCTGTCTGTTTGAATTCTATTGTCTTATTGTTTTCAATGAATGTAAAAGATACTTATGTCTCAAACCTTTCAAAAGGTCCTACTTTCCTCAACTCTAGCATTTTGAAAAATTTATCATTTGCATTATTCAAACATATTTGGACAAAATTTTTGTTTGAAACATTGTCCTCTCAGCAATCCCGCACCGGCTCTGTGGCCTAGCGGTAAAGACACTTGCTCAGAGATCGGGAGGTACGGGTTTGATCCCCGGCCGAGTCAAACCAAAGACTTTAAAATTGGTATTAGCAGCTGATCCGCCTGGTGTCTGGCATTATGGATTTAGTGCTAAGTCTGGTCGGCCCGGTGTCAGGATAATGTGACTGAGTGTGGTGTGTGCAGCGCTCTGTACATCACAGTGTGGCAGCACGCTTTCAATTGTCCCAAGGGCCGTCTCTGAGAACCTTGTTGTTGAACATAAACGTTAAAATTCAACCAACCAGCGATCTCGCTAGAGATGACACACATGCTTTCTGAATCAAATTTTAGCAGTGAAGATTTTCTGCACACCTTTGATTGTTACTGTTAGTGAACAATATTTTATTCTGTTACAGATGGATAATGAAAGTTTTTAACTTGAATGTTTTTTTTTTGTTGTTTTGGAGTAGCAGTTTTCATAGGTTTATCGATAGTAAACTGCAGTGGAACACCTAACTTCTTAGATTACAAAAATTATCATACAGATTTTGTGTATTCATGTTATTGAGTTTTTAAAATGTAAGAAAAAATCATGCATACAATGCCTCAGCAGTTTATGTTTTTTACAAGGTTACCAATTTTTCAAAATCTTTGTACGTTGCAAAACTATATGTTTCCAATAAGACAAACCATTTTATACAATTTTTTAAGCTTTGTGGAAGTCAAAGCAAAGACTCAAAGAGTGCGGTTTGATTGAAAACTATGTTTTGAAGATTCAAGATTTTTTAAAGTGTAAGTCCACTTTTTTTTTTGTGGGCCAACACGAAATGCTTGTGGGTTTTTTTTAGTTAATAATGAGTAGATAAAAGCACAGCCAAGAACTATAAATTCTATTGTTAGTGCTTGCAACAAAGGACTACATGTCATATGGCATATCAGTGTACAGAAAACAGTTTACCTCTGCAGGTATTTGGTTTTATTGACTTGGTCTAGATATCCTTTTTTTTTTTTTTGGTAAAATCATACACATTTGGTAAAAAAAAATTAATGTGTCAGAGAATGATGTTTTAACTGAAATGTGAGGATTGTTTAGAAATTATCTGATAGAATCTTGCAAAATAAGAAGGAATTTGATGATGTGAGTTTGTAGAGCTATCAGTCAGATAGTTGGTGGCTGCAGCTGAAATGAGAGGACTGCTCAGTAAATTATCCGTTACAATTGTGAAAGATAGATTGGTTCATGACTGCAACATTAAGAGGGGAAAAGTCTTTTGTACCCACAACTATTTTTTTCTCATTTAGAAGTTTGCAAAAAGTTTCGATCTATTATATTTTCTATCTAGTTGTAAATGGTTATCGCTAAAAGTTGCTTAGTTTGAACGTGTGCAGCAGATTTGGAGTCACTAAACAGTTTTTCTTTTTTGAAAGATTCTGCAAGAAAGCTCAGATCAAAAATGGTGTATGTGATATGTATATTACCTTTTTTTGATGTAAGAAATTTTTTTAAGCTTCAGCAAGAAAATTTAAATTGGCAAATCAAAATTGTGTCACAGCCATGCATAATTCCTTTTTTTTTGTGTGTGTATTGGCATTTTTCCTAGTTTGTTTGTTTTGAGTTATAGCCAAACAACTCGTAGTTTAAAAGATTCAACAAGAACCGCAAGTAGACCAAAGTTTAGTTTAATGATTATGTTTTTGTTGAAGATGATCACGCAACTTGGTATGATGAAAGGGTTAGTGTAGTTCCTCTGCGAACTGTTTTGCGGGAAGTGACATAATTATACAAAGTCTTGTCGAGGTATACTTACTCCTTGTGACCACAAGGGAATCGGCTTAAGATAAATCCTGTTTAAGATGAACTTTGGGTTGAGATAAACCAGATTTTTTGTTCCTTTCCTTCTTTTTCTTTATAATGGTAATGCTTAATATAGACTTTGGATAAAATGAACTTTTTATTTGGGCCCAGAGATGTTGATCTTAGAGGATTATTTCCACTGTACTACATGTGCCACTACCATTGTAAAAGAAGCACATTTTTTACAAGGTTTAGAAAACTGAGAACAGTTTGGAGTAACAAAATCTGCTTTTCGTTTTATATAAAAGAGTTTGGTTACGGAAAGATCAAGGTCTGATTCCATTATGGTCTCTATGAGTCGTCCAGTGATTGGCACGACAAGATTTTACAAAATTTCAAATATTACAACAAAAATACATAGATAATTGCACAACTTTTTCTTGTTTTTACAACAAGTTTTAACGTTCTATCATAAATGAAACAGGGCAAACTATCCTACATAGGGCTACCTTTTTTTAGCATGAAAGAGGGTGCATTGGATTTTATGCCAGCACAAAACTGGGAACTACAAGTTTGCATTTTACTGTCCTACAGTGGGACATGTTAAAGGTTCTGGGCAGTCAGATTTACGTGACATTGTTTTCTGTCTTCATCCATGTAAGAAGCACCATGTTCATACAATCTAAATCTAATACTTCAGGGTTCGTTTTCTACTTAAAATTCAAGACAATTTCTTTGTAGGTCTCATGGTTTAGTTTTTAGTTCAGGCCCACTTTTATTTTTATTTTCATCAAAGAATTTCTTTTAATCGCTGGACTTTTGAGTGGCAAAAAAACCACACATACTTTTTAGCAAAGTGACTTTTCTAGTGTGAAATTATTTTTTGTTGTATGTGCGTAGAAGAATTTTTTTTTTTACCGGCCACTCTTTTCCCCCTTTGTAGATATCAATATAGTGTCCCAACCCAAAAACAGAACTAGTCTGAAGCGTGCAGCATCACAAGGCACGGCACTTAATCTGGCGTAAGTAGATTTTTAGTTTTCTACATTTTGTCAAATCTTTTTCTTATGAGAAACATTTGTTTAAAATACCGTTTATACTCCGTGTTAGTTTATTTCCTTTTATCATGTATGGGGCTATTCCATGAACTGAACAAAATTATCTAAGACTAGTTCCCCTTGGGCAATGGTGAGTTTTTAGGCTAGGAATCAGCACTAGAGTTATTGGATAAAACTACCTTGCCCACAATAGAGTTCACTGGTGATCCCACCTTTTGGATTTTACACACAAGAGAGGTTACTCCTGAAACAGTCCCATACTATTGCCTTATGTTTTTTTAAGTAATGTTAACTACTTCTGCTTAGACATAGTAAGAACAATTGTTTTAGTAAATGTATTTTTCAATATATATATAACTCTGGAGTATTTTAATATATCTTAAAAATTGTTTTCATTGTAATTTGATACAAATCTAGAAATATTGCACTTGCAGGTACATTTTTTTCTTGTGTATTAATAAATAGGGGTTTGACATTGTTTCTAGATTTAGAGCTATTAGAATGTCATTTTTTTTTAAACTATTGTTTGTTTGCTTTCTATTTTTCCTGTGTATCCAGTTTTAAACACTTGCACTATGAAAATAACTCCCAAAGAAAAAGGGAGAAGTAATTCGTTTTCTGGCAACAATTCGGTTCAATTTCATAACACTTAATTAACCAGATAACTTGTTTGTTAATTTTTTCTGTTGAAGAGAAAAATATAATAGCACATTTGTATCGTTGTGATAAGCTTACAATCATAAAAAAGATGATGTTCCTGTTTTTTATTTTCAAGTTGGGACAAAATATAGTATCAAGGCCCTTCACCCTTGTGACCGGTGCTATATTTCAATTGAAACAACTCAATGATTTTCTTTAAGTTTTTCTGTGTGCAATATACGATGTATGACTGTGATTTCTAAAACTCAAATCATTCAACTTGCAAATTTTTTGTACATTGAATATAAAGTGATTCTGCGCATACTGACATGTTAATAAGTTGACAGTTAGGATGGTGTAATATGATGTAATTATTGACTAAGTCAGAATTCTGACATTTTCTGTTGTAAGTACTGTGAGCTTTTTGCTGGGGGGGAGGGGTCAAAATATTTTTATTACAATCCGGCATTCATTTAGTTTGACGTGGTTTTTATAGAGGAATTTTAAAATTTATTTTTATGTATGAATTTTGAAACCTTGAATTAAAATTTCTGTAATTTAACTCAATTTTGGTGTATCAGCAATTAGTTGGCTCTAGAACTAATGGTTCAGATTATTGCCCCAAAAATTATGTCCTAAATGAGTTCACAAGAAAGCTCTCTTTGTTTTCCGCTAACTTTTTTCAATCCATGTTACCTTTGTCATATCTTTAATTTCAAAATTTTTACAGTTTCGGGGATAAAGACTGCTTTTTTTATTTCAATGTGCGAATTTTTAAATCAAAATTGATATATCTTCAAAAGGAAAGTTCCCTTCATTTTTCACAAAATCATCTTTTTTTTCATGTTGCCTTTCTCTTATGTACTGTATTGCAAAATTTTTACCTGTACAGAGAAAAAGATAACTTATTTATTTTTATGTGTGATTTTGTAATCTTTTTCTAAATTAAAATTCCTGTCTTCCAAGGCAAAGTTCACTTCACATACTTTTTTCACCAACTTTCTCCATGCTACTTTTTCTTATATTTAAAACTACAAGATTTTTACAGGTACCAAGATAAAGATCAAGCAGTTGTTTAATTTGCCATTGTTAAAAATATTGTATAGAGATATAGATATATAGATAAAGGAAAATGCCTATAAATTTATTTTCATGTAATATTTTCAAATTACAAGGCCTATTTCTTATAAATTAAGGGAAAAAATTCCTTTGCTTTTCATGAAAACTTTTTATATTGGATTTTTTTTTTTTTTTGTATTTTATTCTTAACTTGCAAGATTTAACACATGAAAAACTTGACATTGTTAGAAAAATGGTGAATGGATTAAAAGTTTATATGTTTCTAAATTGGTACTTGGCAAATGAATTAAAACTCTTCATGTTCCCAAAATGTTACATGGTTAATTAATTAAAACTCATTATATGTTTCTAAAACCATTTAAAAACATAAAACATAAAAGCTCACTTGTTCTTTTTGCCGTTCTCATATCCTGAATTGCAACCTTTTTACAGTTAACAGGTTCAAATGAACTAAATTTCCCTGTACTGCTGTAGGACACTCTGCACTATCCTTTTGCTTTGAGTTTCACGATTCTGTTCAACTTTTTGAAGAATTTATTTTTTATCACAATCAAGTCTCAAATGCATTTTTATCTTATGTTGTGCGTGTTTAAAAATTAATCTTTTTTTTTTCTTTTTTTTTTTTTAAATAACTCCATTATATAGTTCCTAAATCAATTTTATCTCTGTGCATTGAGTATTTATTTTAAGTACTTAAGCAGGGGTGTGCTGTTTTTACAGTTGTAGATTTTGTTTCTGAGCTTTTAACAGGGCAAACAACCCAACTTTTGTAGAAATATTTCTTTTCAACTACATTTGATATAGATCTCTGAGGTTTAAAATAATGATTCTGAGAAAAAAGTTTTGGAAGTCAAATAAGTTCTAACCATGCAATAAAAGTGAACAACTTGATGTCCAGTATTAGAGGGAAGCAGTTTGCAATAAGGATATCGTATA
>BMAT01001875.1:39440-51442 GCA_019649035.1 Elysia marginata | reverse complement strand
GCAAATGCCTAAGAGGATGATGCTAAAAAAACAAAAGATATATATAACATGCCGAGATAGCAGAAGATCAGATCCTAGGATCTTAAAGGTATTCATACAACAGATAACACAGAGCAGGACCATCTTTAACTGTAAGCTAATTGTGATTGTATCCTTTATCAGATTTTTTACATATACCTGTTCAGTATTGGTGTCCAAAAACTTTAACACATAAATAGAAACAGAAGATTTCCATTTCCTCCTACACATTTCAAATAAATCTTTAGAATAGCAGATCACCAAAACTATAGATTTAACTATTCTCAACAGCAGCAGATTCTGATTTCAGCCCTAGATGCGTACATTAAAGTTAACTCACTTGCTACGAATGCGCCAGCGTATGGCGCATCACCCGTCAGTTGCCAAACGCGGATGCGCCACCCCTTGGCGCATCAACATTAACTATCGATTTCTCAAGCTAGATGCGCCAGAAGTGTGGGGTTTCGTTTCGGACGTTAGTATAACTTCTTATCTTTGTTTATGCCGAGTTTCCCGGATGTAACTCTTTAACTTTCGAAGTTATGGTTACTCAAAACAATGAGACCCTAGTTTCACTTGCTACTGGCTGGGCAGAGACGAAGAAAGCTAACAAACATATTACAAATAATAAATTAGGCAGAATTCAGTGATGAAGAAGTGGATCTAGGGCTAGATATGAGCGACAACGATTCTGAATATGAACTTGAAGGTATTGATGGCTCTGAATCAGACTCAGAACCTGAAGTTGTGGCTAGTACTAGTGTAGATCTAAGTCTAGATCTAGTGTCAAAAAAAAATCTAAAACCTCAAGAACAGCAAACTTTAAAAAAATTGTGAAAAAAAAAGTTTTAAAGATATTAACTGCAAATAAAAAGCATTGCAAAGTTCTTTTCTTTTAAAACATTATACTAAATTATTGAGCAGATTAAACAATACTAAGATTTTTGATGATTTTTCAAAAACAACCCAAAATTGCCAGTATTCAGCGTATGGGACAGTGTTCGGAGCCTAGTGCTAAGTGAGTTAAGCTCATTTTAGTTTAAAACAGTCATACAATGTTGAGTCAAAGAACCGATGCAGATAAAAATAAATGAAGTTAAGACATAGAAATTAGGAAACCTCTTCTATGCCTTTTTTTTCATTTTCAACAACCAACGGATCGCAAGAAATAGGAGCAAATTCATTCTGTAATTGAAAATTATAATAAAACAAAACTGGTCTACTGGCTTTTAATAGAACACCATCAATTTTTTTGCATTGCCTAAAGCCAGATTCCATTAGGCAGATTAATAGATGAAAAAATTAGGGTGAATTGCTTTTTTCTGTAAATTATTACAAGATTAAGACAAGTTTAAATCTGATACCATTACATTATACATTCAAATACATGAACTTGTAAGGAGAGCTGCACCATGCAATAATAGAAAAGGTAGAAGTAAAATATTTTTGTTAAAATTTTTATTTACTGCTTAAAAACTTTTTTAAAAACTAGGATATAAGTGTTGGGCCGTAAAATAGTTGTACAAAGGTAGATAAAGAAAGTAAAAGAAAATTTAGATTAGAGGAAGAATAGAATGTAAAAGAAAATAAGAGAGAGAGTGAGAGAATAAAAGAGGAGAGTGAGAGAGAGAGAGGGGAAGGGAGGAGAGAGAGACAGACAGAGACAGATCTAGAGATAGAGAGGAGGTCTTAAAAAGTAGAAAGATATTTTGAACAACAAATAGTGAGGAGAGAATGGTGGTTTACTTGGTCAGTGACACTTTTGAATGTGACTTTTCTCTCATGTTTATAGTCTGCATTGATTGAGGCCTTTATCTCCTCTGTTTTAGTTGGTTTGTCGTCCAAGTAGATCTTGTAGGAGCAGTAAGTCTGAAAAAAAAAGTTGTTTATCAACTCGATTAAGCTCTCTAAAATTGCTTGTGAGCAAAATTTGAAATATAACAAAAAAAAATACTGTTCATCAATGTTATAGATCTATATCGAAAAAAATATACCCACATTATTTACAACTTGATTCCATTTAGCTAGCTACTTCATCTCAGGAAAACAGAAGAAAAAGATTTACTTTGAGAATGAAAGAGTTTAGCAGGGATATTACAGTGGACCTCGTTTCCAACAACCTCGAACTCAACAAACCCTTGCATTCAACAATCTGAAATAAAGTCCCGCTTTTTTCTCTTCTTTGACCTTTATAAATTTCCGTGAATAGAACGATCTAATTTCAGACTAACCTTGTTTTTAACGAACTAGAATTGAAACTGCACTGATGGTTAGTCTTTTCTTAGCCTTTTTTCTTATGTTTTTCACTTTATCAGTCATTGATAAAGCTTTCCTAGAGGGCATAATATTTTATATCAGAGTAGAAAACGGCTAGCGTTTCAACAACTTGCAGCTCTGTATGAGTTTGTTCTATTCTTGCTACTTTTAAAAGAGTTCAAAGGTTGATAGGTCGTGCACAGCTTTCTTCTTTGGTTCATTTTGTGTTACTTAAAAAAAACCTTGCTTTCAACGAACCTTTGCTTCAACGAACTTTCTATATTTTCCTGCAAAGTTGGTTGGGTCCAAGGTCTACTGTAGCAAGTCATTCTTTTTAGAGTTAGCTGCTGGGATAACCCATGTACAAACAGGAAACTATTAACATTCTAAATTTTTTTAAGAACCTCATAGATAATTTGTTCCAGGAAACAATAATAATGTTTAAACATCAAAATGTGAAGCCGAGTTGGAAAAAGCTTTAATAATGATTACTTTGACTGCATAGAATTTTCAGAATTCAGACCTACCTCATGAGAACAGTGCGAAAAGGAAAAGTAAGGGGGGCGGGGAGGAGGGGAGAAGTGGCAGAAAGCGACCACCACAGTCATTGATAACCAGAATCACTAAGATAGTCTGAATTTCCATGAGCTAGTGCACAAGAGCAGGAATAGGAATGGTTAGAGAGCTACAGCGACAGCCAGCATCGTTCCAACTGTCACGATCGGCAATGGAGACAGGTGACAGGTGAGGTGGCATATTTTATGAGGTTTACTTTATGATACTTTACAAACATACAAAGAAAATTTTCAGCCACATTTTCAGCAATTCAAAACAGAAGGACTGTTTTTTCCCCAATAAAAAGGACTTACCTTTTCAAAATTAGCTGGAATTCCACGGGCTCCTTTGATGATGAACTTGAAGTTCAGAGGTTTGCTTTTCTGAAATAAAAAATATTAAATTTAAATCGTTAATTACGCACAGCACAATGAGAACTTTGATATAGTTAAAACTAATGTCTTCTTCTCACATCCTCAATTTTCAGTAGGATATTTATAGAGATGTATAACTCCCAATTGCCATCTTTAGGACTCTAGGGGAAATAAAACTACTCAACAGGTTCAAAAGGCCATATAAATGAAGCCTATTTTGGCTTACTTGGCGATATGAATGAAGCCTATTTTTCGCTCACTTGTTACTTTTATCATTCGATCATAGCTAGGCAATTTTAAGACTTACCAACTCTTTTGGATCATCAACAAAAACATCCTCCTTGAGATTGTTCCATTTGGCATCGCAAGGCACCAGTTCGATCAAGAGATGACCTAACGGGAGTTAATGGTTTAAACAGTTACAACATACCACAAGAACAGAACAGGATATAACCCCATTGCAAAAAAAGAGTTATAAAAAATGTATATAGTATTCTGGTGTAAAGTGAATTTGTGATGTGCATCAAACATTCTTGTTGTGTAGAATCTAGGCTTTTGAAATAAAAGGAAAAAAAACAATTATAAAATGACATGTTTAAAAGAAAATATCAAGGTTTGCATGAAAATAAAGAAAAGGAAACGTGTAATATTAAATGGGTTTGGCGAGAGTATCTAATGCTTTTAATGTAAAACTACCAAGAACAAAAGTATAGAACGGTAATTATATATTATCTATAGCTGCTATAACTGGAGATGAACAAGACACCCATATTTATAGAAATTTATCATACTGAAATGTAGTGACCTGAGCTTTCTTATCTACTGTTGAAAAAAGTTCCCTCAAATTTGAATAGAGATAATATGAATAAAAACAATGGGCACATTTCAATAGAGATTATATGAATAACAACAATGAGAATCTTTGGAGGGGAATGATCGCCAAGCAAGGCACATGAGTCATTGGGTCTTACCAACGTCTTTCCCTTTGAGATCCATGATGACCATGCTCTCGTCCATGTCAATAAGATAAGCTATGGACTGCATGAAGATGTGGGCCACACCAATGAGAACTGGTGTTGTGTGTGGTTCCCAGAAGGGATCTTGTTCCTAAAAAAACATAAATAAAAATGAAAATTAACTTTGATCTTGCAAAGAATCCTTTAGTTATTGTTTATTTTGTGAAGCAGCGTGGCTCAGTGGTTAGCGCGTTGGATTTGTGATCCGGCGGTCACAGATTCGATTCCCTACCATGACGCACGTTGCAACTGCCTTAGGAAAGCAATTTATACACACTGTCCTCAGTCCACCCACCTGTAAAATGGGTACCTGGCTATAGGCAGTGCTTGAAATTTGAAGAATGTTACTATTTGAGCGCCTAACAGGCAGTCGTGCAGTAAATGCTCTGAAATATGAGTTGAATTTGCTTTGCTGTGTATTGGCCTGCTGGGGGAAATATGTATAGTCTTGAGACTGCCTTCGGTGGTGGAAGACTATAATCCATATTTTTTTTATTGTTCTCTCATTCACCAAAAAAGAAAAACAAGACATTGAGTGTATTAATGTTTACCATTAGAATTTTTTTTGCAAAGAATTACACAAAAACCAGCAAGCAAGCAAAGTTCTTTTATTTTTCCTCACAAAATTTTTTAAACTGATTTTTAAAAAGTTTTGGAATGATCAAACATTAAACAAAGTTCAGATAGTAAAAGTTTACAGCACTCAAAACTTATTCACAAATATTCAACCCCCAAAAATGAATAAAATCAATTTAAGACTATATGATCCTGTATTAACTTTCAATACAGCTTATGTTTGCAACCTTTGCCAAAAACAAAGCCTTTCATCTAGATATATTCACTTTGTGCCTAGTAAGTTATTGACAATTTTTAATCTGAAACTTTATAAAGAGTTAAGAAAGACATGACATGCAATTGAAAATAAAAATGTTTAATTAAAGTCCAATACAGCACCAGTTAAAGTAAATTTTTTTGTAGTTCATTTTCAAAAATATCTTAACTAATTTTTATAGTAAGACTGTTCAAAGTATGAGATTTATAGTTAAGATTAGTACAAGTTTAAATAACTTTTTAGTAACTATCTGTAAATTCATTATTGACTTCCATCTTAGAGAAATATAAAGAAAATGGCACTTGATTCATTAAATACCATATTATTTTTAGGACCTCTGTGTATAAACTGATGTGAAATAACACCTACAACCATCTTATGTAAACATACTTGAAGAAGCATAGGGGAGGTAAGACTGACTAAAGGACCATCTACAACCCATGCAAACTACTTGACCTTTGATTTGTCCCAGTCTGCGTCGCCCTCCATGTAACTTTGATACATCTCCTGCATGAGATACTTGCGGTTGATGAAATCGTTACGATGCAGCAGCCAGTAGTTGCCAGTGACCAGGTTTCTCATTTTCACCATTACCTGCGGCAAAATGTAGAAACCACACCATTTACATGTCATCTTCAAACTTTAAATCAGCTGTATTACGTAGTTTACATTTTTTACATCTTTTGGACTACATAAAAATAATATAGACAAAAATACTAGGTTTTGTCTCTTTTTATTAAGTAATGTAAAAATATAGCCCCTACTGAGTGCCAGGAATCAAGCGAATAATAATATAGGCAAAAAAAAAGATATTGTATCTTTTTATTAACTGACGTTGAAATATATAGCCACTATTAAGTACCAGGAATCGAAAACAAATCAAGTTCACCTGAACAGAGGATGTCAAGAAAAAAAAACAACCAGTATTTACAACACTCATTCACTTTCAATGTCTCTCAATTTTTGAAAATTGAAGGTTGGCATTCAGTGCATTACAACTGTTATTTGTAGAAATTAGTTTTGTGGTGTGTAAGTCAAAAACACTAACTTGATAATTTTTTTTTGGTTTCAATTAGGATTTTATTCTTGGCATTTGGAAGACTCAGCTAGAGCAATATGTTGTAATTCACTGGGTGTTAAATTTCAATTTCGTTAAAAATAATGTCAGTTTAATAAAATTAATGTGAATTGATAAACAACTCCATGAATTTTTAATGTTCGTAAGCAAATAAGATTTTTGTTTTTATTATGTATAACTTTTTACGTAAAGCCAGTAAGAAAAACCAAATGTAATATGAATTACCTCTGTTGGTCCTTCAGCCAAACCCCTGGCTCTGGGTGAAACAAGGCAGATCTCAAACTTAACTTTCTTGTCCATCTCCTCAGACATTGCGTTCGCTTCACTTACCATCGGCAACATCTGAATCAGAGTCTCTTGTAGAAGAAGATCGTCTGTGCCAGACAGCAAAAGGAAAAAAAGGGTCACCACCAAAGGTGCTGAATGTCTACCTTAACACAGAAAGCGGTTCAAAGATTTAGTTGCAAGAAGATAACATTTGCACTTGTCCTAAAATATTTTTTCTTAACATGAAGGGATACAAAGAAATTATTGACTTTACACATTTGTAACATTGTTAGAATTTGATAATTAAAACTATGTGCCTTGCGACCAGGGTGAACTAGTCGGAAGTAGGAAAACTTTATTTGAGAAAATGCATTACAAAAATGTACTTTTCATTCTTCTTGTCTAAATTTTAATTCAACAAAAGTTTAAATATCTTTCCACAAAAATCTGTTAATTGCATGCAAAACTTCTTTGTTTCATAGCTCAGAAAAACGCATTTCTCGAACAAGCAACGCCTTAAAATGTTAAACAATCGACATGTGACACATCCACCCTTGTCGCAAGACATACATGGTTTGAATTCACTGGTTGTTGAATTTCACAGCATCAGTCAATTTTGTTCCCTCGGAAATGATGTAGCGAAAGTTTTTAAAAAAAAACAAAATTCTCACCTTTAGACTTTGTAGAATTATTATCCATTAGGCCAGACTCCCTGGCTATTTCTTGTTGAACACTGTCATAAGTAGGCGTCTCAACAACTTTGCCTGCCTTAATTTGCTTGGCTTCATCTTGTGGGTGGTGGAACACATACAGATGGTTGGGTCCAAAAATTACCCTTGAATAAAAATTTATATCATTAGAGTTTCAGGTTACTTTTTTGAATAGCCAGAAATATTTGCTGTATATATAACTTTCACTTTTTATTAGTAAAAAGTTTTATGCCGTTAAAGACATAAGTTTTGTTATTAAGCTTGACCAAAGTAAACCTCACCAGCAGCCTAGCAGGTATAATTGCATCGACGATCTTGAAAAAGCAAGTATAACAAAAATTTTCAATTGTGAAGCCCCAAAACCCAAACAGAAAAGGTGTTACATAAGTGTTCTTTATTACTGGTATTACTATTATTTCAGATGATTCAATGAATTAACATACTCGCTGATCCCCCTTGACTTTTCAGTAGATCAACTTCACTTACCGATCATTGTGATGCAGTTCAGTGTCTCCTACAACCACTTTGCCATTGATGGTGATCTTAGTTCCAGACAGGGGCTTGATGGTCACCGTGCCTTTTTTATTTGTAACCACAGCATGTTCCTTCTGAATGCTAGATAAAAATTACCAAAGAGAGATTTTTTCACTTGTATTGGTGGCTCTAAAAGATGTTCAAACACCTAAAGAGTAGTACTCAGTTTATTAAAAGCAGTAGCCTTAGAGTGCTTTGCTATTTTCATAGATCAATACTTTAAAAAATTCAGATGATATAAGTTTTATTCCTTATCTATAAACCATTTTATTGGGAAAATCCTATGGAGAATACAAAAAAAAACCAAAGTTTTTCTAAAAACAATTGTTTTATGTTGAAATTAAAAAGTGTAGCATGTTTTGATTTTGAGGTTTCTGTATCCCTAAACTTGAAAAGTCTCTAGTTTGTGTTGCTGCTACATACACCACTGCTACAGTTTATTATGAGGTTACTTGAAATTATTTGTTAGATAAGACAATCTATAATAAGAATCAACATAAACTGCATCAAATGAACACACCTCAAGCCATTCATAAGAATCTCAGGAGCTGGACTTGCATTTTTGTTGCCAACTTTTGCTGTGCCTGTAAAATAACATTTTTCATTTAAACGATGGCTAACAAAGTGGAATAATTATCTCAGAGATATGCTATTTAAAATAAATAAAGAGCGTTTTTATATAGTGCCTAATCAGCCTAAGCGCTTTACATCATTGTGTTTGTAAGATCAGAGTTCTTTAACAAGACAAAAAAAAATTAAAATGATCTGAGCCATTTTTATCGAATTCAAAAAAGGTAAAAAGCGTATTATCTCAGTAAATGGTATGTGCCATTTAGGTTCGAGGGATTGTTATTTCAAAACTATAAAAAAAATAAGATGTCCCATTTTGGTAGCGCAGTAACATTCTGTTTTAAATAATGATGCGCTGATAGGTTAGGTTTGCTTTATTAGTATGATGTTTGGAAGCTGAGACAAATAACATTGCCTCATTGATAGTCATAAAGGATGATATTTTGGAACAACATGCTACATTTTTTCTTCTTTTTCGTTATCTGATTACAGCAATCCACAAATGGTGCAGTTTGACAGAGAGTTTGATATTAATGAAACAATGAGCACCTAGAAATGAAGCTGTACACGTACTATGTATTATAATAATAATAACAGTAATAATAATAAAAAAAAATGAATAATAATAAAAAAAAAAACAATAATATTGCAATATTTTTATTATCATTCTTTTTGCTGTCACTTTCATTCTTACCATTATTAAGAACAGTTAAAATGGCATTAGGTGATAATTGGACTTTTTACAATGGTATAAATACTTCTGATCAAAATCAATGATACTGTGGAAATCTCTAAACTGCACGCGCTTATTTGGTATGAGGGAAGAGTATATCAAGAGTCTTACCTTCACGGCAGAAGTGAATTATCATTGCAGTAAGAGCAGGATCCTCGCTCAAGTTCCAAAAATGAGGAGTCACTTTCCTCTCGGCTGACATTTTCTTTTCTGCCTCTAGCATTCCCTGAAGTAAACAATAAAGCAAAGCAATATATGAAAAAAGAATTAGACTCAATACCAGACACAGTCATAAAAAATCTGATAGAGAGAGATGACTGAAACCTCACATGAGAGTTTGAAGATTTTCTTGCTATCCTTATAATAGCTGAGCTGATGATTTTCTCCATAAATAAAGAATTCAACAACACTTATATGTACTAGCAGTCATCAAGAACAATTGTTTCATCTTGATTCACGGCAGCTCATAATTTGGAATTTACGTCCGTTTTGAGAAACAGGACACTGTTTTCCTGTTGTTGTTGTCTTAAAGTCTATTCTGCTTTGTTTTTCGTTTTTTAGTGATTTTATGCTCATTTTTCATATTTTCTCTAAAAGGTACTTTTGTTTATTAAATAAGTCAGAACATTTTTATTTTATTTATATACTGAATTTGGAAGGACTCATTCATGACCCGATTTCTTCACAACCAATTGATAAAACTATAGCCAAAGTGAAAGCAACAAACTGTACAACAAATTTACTTTTGTTCATTAATCAACTGTTACTTACCACTGATTCTGCCTGCGATTCTTTCATTCTCTGCTCATAAGACTTTTTCATTTCTTCCAACTCTCTTTGATTGGCTGCCATCTGCTCTTCCATTTGGCGCTTCATTTCTTCAACCTCTACAGAAATAAGAGGTACATTTTCACTTACCAGCACACCATAACTATCAGAAAGGGGAGAAATCTCAGTGAGGCAATTGATTGTCCAATCAGATTGTCATTTGAGATTGTAAGTTAAAGTCTGTTCCCGACAGGTTTTGCCTGTAATTCTTTTTGTTACATATGAGCATTCAAACATGGACAAACACCCAATGGCAATAAAAGCAAAAGGTTAGCTTGCAAACTCCTGAAAAACAAAGTAAGATTTTATTTTTAAAATTACTATAAAGAAAACTTTAAAGGATTATAATATTTGGAAACACACTCTGAATATAGTCACAGCATATTATGTTTATCTAACCAGTAAGCTTGTTTTTGGAGGGAAAAAAATAAAACATTTTCTAGTGCTAATTTTGTCTTGCTATGTGCAGAGAGACATTTATTTGTCATGCTCCTCTTCAACAAATATTAAATGTATGTAATGAAAAACTAACCGATATTGATTGTAGAACTAAATTGAACTTAAATGCAATTATAGGTTTCAATACAGGTGTTGGATTTTTCTCCCAAAAATTACTCCCTCTTGTTATCAATCAAAAAAAAATTATTTTCTATCCAAGAGTTGGTCCTTCATTGTACTGGTAAAAAATGGATTTTTCTATTGATTTTAGCAGAATGTTTACAGCCATGAAGGCCTTTCCAGTAACTGCCGTGTCTAAAAGTCCTTTAGGGTGTAAAAGATCACAAAACCGTTTGACTCGCCTTGACTGGATCCGGCTCCAGCTGCTCCCGCTGCCGCTCCGACTGCCACGGCACCGCCAGTTTTCAGCATCTCCATAAGTCTCTGGTTTTCTTCTCTAAGTTCTCTGATGAGCTTATCAGTTGGACTTTCGTTAATCACAGCTGATGTGCGAATGGCCTTCGCTCGATCAGCTGAGAATGTGATAGAGATAATTCAGACGATTTTACTTTAAGTTTTGGGAAAAGGAATTACCATCATCCAAAAAGCTGAAAACAAGAAAACAACTGCCTAGATTTAATAGATCTGAATTCTCATTGGGATCAAGACTGAGAGTACAGGTATATATTATTTAAATTCAATTATTAAATCGAAAATCATATGGCTTCAAATATTTTTTAGATATGATTGATAACATACCAAAACGCAGTGTTGACAATGTTTCCTCATAATTAATGTCTGCAGGGCTTAGAGCAGCAATCTGTAATCATAGACAGAAAAACAGAAAAGACATTTATTTCTATTAAAGTTTTAAATAAAAGTAAACAAATCCATAGAACCTTCTTGCTTTGGTCCTTCACATAGTCATTGCGCATCTTAATGAATGGTGTATACAATTCAAGACACAAGTACTAGTTAACAAATGAAAAAAGATAATAATGAAAATTACAAAAGAGACAATGTGAGACTAAGTTACAATGTTACTAGTGTCAACAACGACCAAGAAAAGTACAGTATTTTACAATTGATATTTCATGCCAAATAATGCTGATATGACACATACTTGAAAGGTTTGACAAATCAAATATACTCCATGCTAAAACTACATACAGGTTTATAAAATAAGTTTTCAAATTTTTAAATTTCACAAATTTAAAACAAATGTGAGGCGATAGAACAAAACCCGCCAGAACTCGGCAAAGGTAGTTTTTCGCTATGGTGATATAAAGTGAAAAAATAGGTCGGAGGTCAAATCTGACCTGACACCAAAATCTATTATTAGAACCCTTTTTCTTCACAAAAATATAAGTTCTGTAACAAAATTCAACTTTTAAAAATTTTATTTTGATTTTTTTCTGACACACTATAAGCTGGAATTCGTCCAAAAATCGTGAATTTCAGCCTTCAAATATGCATTACTTTGGGTTGCGGAAAGACGCACTTGATCTTAAGATAGACCCCACAACCCGTATATAGAAATTTACGTCGTTTTCTGCTCTTTTACTAGAAACCGAGTGCGCATGAATACAAAGGTCAAGATTCCAGTCGTAAGAAGTGCACAGAAGTGTAAACAATCACAGTCTGCTAGTCTAGCAGTGCTGGATTCTTAACTCGGAGTTCTCTTCTAAACTCTAGATCTATAAGTAGCTTGTAAGCTTTATAGCTCCCTGTACTTCATTGTGATTCGACAATTATACCATTATATCATTTATTTCTGCACAGGTTTGCTAGTT
>BMAT01001875.1:22003-32669 GCA_019649035.1 Elysia marginata | reverse complement strand
CAGAACTAGTAAATGTGGTAGTAACAACAGTATGGAGTAATTTTGCAGTACTAGTGCTAAGCCGTAGTTACGCAGAGTTAGAAGAATAGTTTAATAGGCTCATGTAAGGATACAAAAGGTCTGACTCTGACTGCCACTTTGACATTTTCCTCCGGCATGTTGACAGGTGTTCAGATGCAGAGGACCTGTTACTAAAAATGAGAAAAAGAAAAAAAAACGTGACTTGCCTGATCATTGATACATGATTGAAAAAATTACATCAAATAAAGCCATGTAAATGAAAAACATGAATTACAGTGTATTAAATTTTTAAAAGAAAATAGAACTGGTTGTTTGCTGCTGAAGTCAATGTATTTTTGTAACAATTAAATAAAGAGTGCTCTATATCAGTTTAAATTTAATTCAAACAGTTGAAACTAATGTAAACACTTATGAGTTATTCTTGAATGACCCTTTTATCTTGTGAATAGACTATATAGAGAGCAAAAAATTTCTAAATTGAGATATTCTAAACGCATTAAATCTTAAAAATGTTTTTCATGAATGGAACACCGTTCAAGAGCCAAATTTGGGGTTGATGCCATTGACATTCACCAAATTAAACTTTAAAAAAAATTAACAAGTTGACAAAACGTTTTCAAGGCTAGGCCTACAAAACAAGTTTTCACATGAGAGACAGTGTGGACACTATGTATGGCCTGCTGAAGAGAGTAATTTAAATACTGATACTGTTAATTGTTCTTAAGGAAAATTACCTTTAGTATTACAATACCTAAAAAGAGGTTAGTATTATCATATCAGTGTGCTACCAAGCTAAGCCTAGGCCTAGATTCCAGATCTACATACCAATAAATTGTTTGAAAAAATATCTATTTTTAAAAAGCCTAAACGGTGTCATGTTGATCTAACTCTAAGTATAGGCCCTAGATCTAGATACATGCATATATACATTTACATGTAATAAACAATAATGAATAGTTAAGAGTAACTATAATTATACTTCATGTCAAACACCCTATGTCCCCAGTAGCCCCTGGAACATGATTAATATTCTCATGTTAGAAAAATCTCAAACGTGTAAACAAGCATGTAGGGCCTATATTTAAAAATACGCTCTAATATTCACATATAAGTCATAGGTGGCTTTTCTGCTTTCTCTTCATTAGTCAGAGAGATAAGAGTTGTGAATCAGAATCAGATTAACATGGATCTGTACGCTAGATTAATTAGAAATCTATATAAAATACCATGAAGCTAGATTTTGAAATTTAAAATAATTCTGTTAATTTCTAACCGTTGTTCGAAATGGACTATGTTCTGCAGTGCTGCTCTTGTATATTATGAAAAGGACAACACTTAATCGTATAAATTTTTAAAGGAACTTGTCAAAGTTATATACTTTACAAACGAATATTAATTTGATTTAAGCTAAGTCTGAACAAATTCATTCATAAATTTTGTCAACTTCCGTAAATCTAGTATAAATAAAAGAGCGACAACCCGTCACAGCAACACTGGTTTCCGGTGAAAAAGCTACTCTTATAAATTAAAATTTGTTTAAGCTGAAAGATTTATATCCCTTTGTTCCAGCAGACAACGTTTGCCCCTTATTCTTAAGTTCTTGTGATGTGTTTATAAAACGTGACCAAAAGTAATTAAAGTAAAAACTGAAATAAAAGTGACACTGATGGCAAGTATACAAATATGAATACTTCTCACAATAGTGACATTGTTGAATGCTGTTTTAATATTTCCCCAAACCTTTTTTCTATCAAGTTTGTAGATTTTTCAAAAACCTAGATCTAGATATATAGATCTAGAACTAGAAGTAGAATCTAGATTCTAGATACATGTACATCTATATTAGATCTAGAATCTAGGGATGTAAGAGTCTAGCCATGACTGTTTGG
Organism: Elysia marginata; assembly: GCA_019649035.1. Lineage (NCBI taxonomy): Eukaryota > Metazoa > Mollusca > Gastropoda > Plakobranchidae > Elysia > Elysia marginata. The sequence goes on along the minus strand of BMAT01001875.1, from coordinate 30,759 downwards.
TTTTTTTTATTGGTTTATTACTTACTACGCAAGTTCATTGTAAATATAGATATATAGAATTAGAAACTAAATTAAACTGTAGGAATCTAGGCCTTATTTCTTTATATTACAAAGCTACCCTTAATAAGTCAATGGGGCTTCCTTTTTTACATTTCTCTTGATATATAAAATATTCAAAGATTAAATATTCAAAATTCTTTATTGATACCACTAGGGGAAATTCTTTAGACAAGCTTCTCATAAAAAAGAACAAAAAACAGTTAAATGAATATAGACATAGAACGTAGCCTACAAATTAAAAATGTTAATATAAATCATTAACTTTAAATCACAGCCTGATTCTTAGTACAATGCCAAATACACCACTATCTTTGTGAGTTAGTCAAAAGTTTTTTTATCTCCTCTGAAATGGTTTTAAAACTCTCTCTCTGTGTCTGTCTCTCTCTTTATTAATCTCTCTCTCTCTGTCGGTCTGTCTCTTTCTCCTCTCTCTCATTCTCCACCACAGTGTACATGTTATGTAACTTGTCTCCTTCACTCCTTGTCTCTGCCTCTGTGTCTGACTCTCTCTCTCTCTCTCTCTCTCTCTGTCCTTTTCTCTTTCGTATCTATCTCCCTCTCCCTCACTCCCCCCCTCTCTCTCTCTCTCTCTAACTGCATATATATATAGTCTCTGCCTTCTCTTTGTCTGTCTGTATATCTCTCCTCTTTCCTCCATTTTTTTTATCTCTGTCTGTGTATATTTCTCTCTCCTTTTTTTTTTACATGTATGTACGATGCATTGTGGATGAATGCTTGATCTTCTTTCTGTTTTAATATTTATGGTGACCACACGATCCGGTAAGTTGCTAATCATTCTTGGGTCGAATTAAAAGTTTACAGTACGGTACTTGTACTACATACTACTATACCAACACACTGTAAAGATCAGATTCAAACAAAGGCAAATGAACATTCCATTTATAAAACTCCCCCGATTTTCCCTCTCAGTTGTTGGTTCATCGATCCTGTTTAACGATTTCAACTTATAAATGCAAAAGTATAACATAACTGAGGGCTTGGCGCCGAGGAATGGAGTCATTCATTTAACATATATTTTTATCATCGAGTCTTGGTGGCGTGTTTTTAACTTTTCACGCCGTGGGAGCTCGGCACATCGAATATTTCATGTCTCTACATCTAGCTGGTTTTGGTAGACCCGCCTGTTTTCGTAAAATAAAAACCATGGTTCAGCCCCACCTCTAAAGCCTTAAAATTTTTGGAGGGGCGAAAAAAGTAGACCTATGTACATGCCTAGGAACAAGCTGAGAGTTTGCGATACAACGCTTTTTGATACCGAGCAACGTTCTCTAACTAAGGAATAGAATGTCTCCTAGAAATAGTGATGGCGATCGCAACATTAACAGTACGGTAGGCTACTGTTATGATAAACATTTGAATGAGAAAAAAATTATTACATGACGTGTGTTTTCATACATAATAAAAATTTCTACCTATACAGACTGCGGTACGTTAATTCAGATAAGAAATTCCGAATTCTTATCATTATAACGTCGCTTTGTAATTATTTTTATTCGTTTGTTTTAAGTTATTGTGTTTTCATTTATTTGTTTTCGTGTGTGCCTTTATATTTACTTGACATTTAATATGTTAAGAATTGAGCAAGCAGCTCGTATTTATTTTATCCCACATTACCTACATGTAGGGCCTATGTAACAAGCTATTCAGAATGTTGCTGCAAGTTTAATTTTATTCTTTTTATATACACTGTATAAATTCAAACTCTCTCTCTCTCTCTCTCTCTCTCTCTCTCACTCTCTATCAGGAAAAGCTCACGACAACGAAGAGACCTAAAAATACTTTGACTGACAACTCCGACCAACGTCATGACAGCGTCACAAGAAAAAAAGCGAAAAACCCCACCACGGAGGCACGTTCTGGGTTATGCTTAGACACCGAGTTTTACAGTCAGGACTATACCAGCCAGGAAATGGAGCAGTTTATGTACCGAAACGACTCTAGCGGTGACAAGAACGCTAGTGGTGTACTGCATCCTCACACTGAAGGCCAGGAACAAACTGAGGCAGACTCAGCTTCAACAGAGGATGACACAACAGCCGATACTGCTGCAGCACCGGAAGTTGATGGACAAGAGAAAAACGAATACACAAGCTTTTCGGAACTTCTCCGGGAACTGGGACAAGAATCCAAGATGGTTGTTCTTCAGTATTCGCAAACATTCGGAGACAGCGAGGCTTATGAGCAGCAGGCGTGTCAGAACTGCGTTGATCTTAAAGCTCATGCTTCACTGCTGGAGCAATATGTGAACCAAAGGAAGAAAGTGCTACATGCTCGGCTCAAAGAAATACTTAAAGCATTGTCTATCGACGGTAACGATGACTTTTGACATTGATTAAGTTTAGGATCCAATAGGTTTATAACATAAGAAAAAAGATTTTCTCCCCCATGAATGTAAAAAGGTTACTTTGTACAAATTTCATATCTTTAACGACACTTCTAAAACTAAAACCTTTCAAAGTACTTGCATTAAACTATTTAAACCTTTAAAAAATGTGCAGTAACACTGTAATTATAATCATTGCCCGTTGACAGCATAATCCAAGCAAAGTTCCTTGATTGATTGTGAAAATTAAGCAGTTTAAAAGAATTTCGAGAAGAATGCCATAACTATTTCTTTAATTTACAAGTTCTCTTGAATTTTACGATGCTGTATTAATCATAAATGTTTATGCCACCTCAATTCTCACAATTTATCACATTTTATTATTAATAAATTGACAAAAACTGCGACTCTTGATTGTGCTGAAATCGTTTTCTCTTGTTTTTCCAAAGATAAACCGTTCGTTCAGTTTCTTTTCTTTATTTTAAGACGGTAAGCTGAAGATAATTGGATATGTGATTGTGAAACGATCATACCATGGGTGTATGGAGTGTTTAAACTGAAGTACTCAATTAGCGTTGCCATCTGTCCAAACAACGTTGTAACCAATGTAATCATTACATCAAAGATAACAGTCTTCTAGTTCTACCTATTTTCTACATATTCGATTACTTTATACATGTACAGAGATTTGTTAAAGACTTGAAAAGGAGCACAGGGCGAATAACTTCAAGTTCATGAATATTATTATTATGTCGCGGTCAGTTGCAGTCTCAAAACATCTAGCCACATTCCTCAACCGATAGCTCAATACATGTACATGCATGTTTTCTAATTCTATTGCATGAGTTTTGGTCTTCATTTATGGTCAATATTAATCTCCATAGATCGATCTAAACTGTTCCTCAATGGAGGTTCCATAATAAAGCAGGGTAGCCTAGAATCTATTACCGGTACTAGCAAAGAGAATTGAATAGCGAGCAAGAGGGAGAACTGAGCCTAACTCTCTGTGACAACGGTGCTAACAAAAGCGTATGCGAATAGAGGAGGTAAACAAAGCATACGCCTAGTGGTTTAGTGTAGACTGAAGTAGTATGTGTGTTTGTACTTGTCGCTATTATTACAGTATTAATCATTTAATGTACTACATGTATCATGTTTTGAATATACCGGCTCTATTTCTGTTGCTATGCAGCCATGCGTATACGCTTAGCCAGCGTCGCTTGGATCTCTTGCTCTCCAAACTCTTTGCTATTAGTACTAGTAGTAAGAGAGTATTCAATGATTCATATAGTTACGTCCCAAAAAACTTAATTCTTGAACCCCTTCCCTATCCCATGTCATCAAAAAGTTTTTATTTATAAAGAAGAAAAGAAAGAAAACTCTCCACTTGTCAAAATTTGGCAGACCCGCCCCGCCTCCCCCTGGCTGGTGATTATGCTAGTTATATGAGAACACTCCTAATAAGATCAAGGCGATGTTGTTACTGGTAGGCCTATGTACTATAACAATCAAGGCGATGTTGTTACTGATAGGCCTATGTAGGCCTACTATAACAATCAAGGCGATGTTGTTACTGGTAGGCCTATGTGTACTATAACATTAACAAGACTCCAGGTTAGGAAAACATTGCGCCCACAAAAATATTTCTATGATTCTACACTTAGCCTGCTACCCACCGCAGCCGCGTGCATGCCTGTTTGATCTAGAAATTTAGAATAGAATAAACCCAAGCACCTTTTGTCAATTTGTTTTGTTTTGTTTTTTTTTTTGGGGGGGGGGGCGGGGAGGCTACCCTTTGATGGGGGGCATAATCACCCATAGCGATTTTAAAGGGATTTTCACTTTACGTTGGTATTTTCATAGTGTCTCATACTCCTCAAATGTAAACCATTATGACTATGAGTTTTGCCTTTAGAATTTTTTTCCTGGGCTGGCAATAAGAAATGGATATTTTTCTTTCCTTTATTTTTTGGAGGGGAGCTAGTGGAATGGGGATATAGACTTGAAAACAGATTGATTTTTTAAAAATGTAACAAAGGTCTATGATAGATTAACATTTATGTCGTCAGTATAGATTTCTTTAATATTCCTTGGTTTGCCTTTTTCATTTATTGGGCTACGTCTTCACAACGGATGACATAAAATTTGAATGTTCTTGGATACCAACATGGTACATGTAATAGGTGTATTCATATCACAGTGGGACAAAACTTGTTGAAATAAACGGACCTATACCTGTATAATTACCAGGCTACTTGATTCCATGTATCAGTTTACACATGCATGTCAGCCTGCTTGCAACAGTTATGCACCAGCAACGTCTTATTTCAAGTCATTCGTCTTTTTTTTTTTAATTAAAATTGCAAAACTTGCACATTTCTGGCGCAAAATTAAGAATTGTTTTCCTGCTCAATTACGCTGTGACAGTCAAATACCCGTACTATAGGGCTAATATTATTATACTGCATTACCAGTACATAAGTATAATATATGCTCGTACATAGATCTACTTGTGCAGAACCCTGTACACTACCGATTACAAAATTAAAATGTACTAATGAGGCTTAAGCATATTATATTTGAATATGACAGTGTAAGTTTTCAGTACATATATAGTTTTAGTTTTACTGTTTCAGCAGTTGAGCGAGCTCTCAGTCACATAATTACGAGAACAAGTTTGCTCTCTGAATGATTTCTTACGGCTGCTTGAGATGATGCATATATATCCTGTACGGAAGCGCACTGACATCACGTGGGCCACATACTTTCAGTGAGTCCTTGAAACTGAACAGGTCCAGCCACCCAAACAAATTAAACTGGAGATCAAAAGTTCAACCTTTAAATGTAGTTAGGAACAGGACTAAATTGAACTCTACACACATTCTGTGCAACTGGACTTTTTTAATATGCAGTGTTTAACAACATGGAGTTGTGTCATAAACCTACGTCCACTGAAACTTGGAATCGGTCTCTGGTTAAAATGCATTTGACTTTTTATAGTTTTAAAGCAGTACATTGCATTACTTTTTAAATAAGAAAGCCTTTGAAGATATAAACAGGTGGTGATTGATTGCATTTAAGTTAAAGTGATGTTTCTTTAATGGTAATTAAGGAGAACCAAATGGCATTGATTGACAAATAAATACATATAGGCAGAAACCTGTAATAGTAAAATTTCTCTATTAAGAATAAAAGACAAATCCTAAATATCATGCCCTTCTTGCATGGTGTACAAGAGGGCTGCAGGTTTTAAAAAATCAACTTAACTTACATGTAATGTATACCATATGTCTTGTTGCAAGTATCATTTTAGCTAGCATTTTTTTTTTGTAATGGAAGAAAAACACGGTTGACTTTAAGGGTAGGATCTATTAAAAAGGACTTATTCCTTTCACAACTTTTAATTTGCAAAAATTTTACATATTGTTTTGGTTAATGAAGTCAATTTGATGTGATTTTTAAACAATTGCCTCGTTAAAGCCAGTATTTTTTTAGTGTGTAAATGTGGCACTTTCCTCAAAGCACCATTTCAGTAGCTTACAAGCAAGGAGAAAACAAATTAAAACAAATTTCAAAGTACATGTATGTGCATGATTTCCTTTCACTGAGCTGACAAACACACAGAGAAAAAAAATATTTTTAGTGATTTGTAAATTATTAAAAGACAGAGACTTTCTCACTACCAGACCATCCAGTTCAAATGTAAGAAAAACTTGTTTAGTAGCATCCTTTTGACTACATCTTACAGTTTGTTGTATGAGTTAGAAGCTACGCTGACGTAGGACAGGCTGAATACTCTAACATAAGAAGATAGCATGCATACCCCTTATATTTTTTGTTGAATTTTGTTTTGAACTTGCCCATTGCAGCAAAGTACTTGTTGAATCCTCACTTGCCCCAAATATACTAAAGACTATAAAGAGATAGATCATTAGAATACTCCTGCACCAGTTTGTTTGCCTTTAGACTGACAGGCCTGTTGCGTCTGAAGGCCTTGGTTAGAACATAAGCAATCTCAAAAACATTTTTGAGTAAAGGGCCAGAATTGAAAGAGATAGATCAAAATGATACTTATGAACAAGTTTGTTTAGATTTGGGCTGGATGGCTTGGTAAAGAGAGCTTCTTGCAAAAATACAGTTGATATCTTAACTAAGGAATTGAATAGCCAACTCTCTTGTTTTAAAAAACATCATTTATTTATAAGACAAATTATCCTCCACTCTAACTTTCTCAGCTCTTTACTTAATGATTGTTATGAGAAAAAAAAAAGTAATGACATACTTCTGGAGGATTTTTAGACAATAAGTTAAGACAAGAACTGCAACCTTTAACTGAAAAACTCAAAGAATGAATTAGTCTTGGAAAAGAACCAAAGTTGTAAAAGTTATTACAGTCTGGATATTTTGAACCCCAAGCAATCAGAGTTAACATTGAGTTATCCAAAATTCAAATCAGTATAACATCAATGTTCTGAATATAGTTTGAATTAAGTAAACATTTGAATTATCCAGATTTGAAATAAGGACATACATGGCTGTATCCATATATGAGGCTGGCACAAAAGGTCATAAATCTGTCGTTTGTGCTTATGGAAAAAGTAGCTTCAGAAACAACATAAAAAATAACCAAAGCTGCAGAGTTACTTGATGTTATATAAAGTTTCATTTATCTACACCAAAATGCTTTGTCATAAATATGAAACCCACTCGCCATTAAAATATAGCAAGGGTAACACTCAAATTTCAAAATCTGTCAGTTGCAATACAGGACAAAATTTTTGCCTTCATCAACAAATTTTTAGTTATGATTTTCTTTTATTTCCTTAAATCTGTCAAGTCTATTCAGTTAAAATTTACAACAATGCTTTGACTATGAGTAAAAAAAAGATAAAGACTATTTTTATATAGCGCCTAATTCACCAATAATCTTAACGCTTTTAACATGGTTCCACTTCTTTTGCTGTCTTTCTGACTATGTCTGTCTGTCCTCTCTGTCTTTCTTTCGTAGTCTATCTCTGCCTCCTTGTTAACCATAGTCTCTCTTTACTTCAAAGGGCCATTTCCAACCAAATTACCTTCTAGACTCACAGAGAAGTGCATCACTCTAGCACCGACAAGATTTTTCCCTGCCCATAGTCGGGTACTCATTTAACGTCTGAGTGTTAAAAAAATTGTGTAAATAGCCTTTCTCAAGTACCAGACACCGACCTGCAGAACCAAGGGCTCGAACCCTGGACCTCTCAGCCTGGAAGCTGAATGTCCACAACTAGACCACAACGCCTTACATTGGAACATTGGAGAATGATGCAATCCAAAAGGGGCACAGGGCAATGATATTTTCAATAATCAAATACCAAAATCATAACCTTTTTGTCACAGCTTCATATATACCAGTATCTTTTCCTGATTTTGCAGATGCAGTCAGGGAAAATGTATTTGATATCACTTTGCCTTTGACAAAAACTCTTTCCAAAAGTTCACACAAATCTTTAAAGAGAACGACTATGCTTGCTTAAAAAATAAACATTGAAGTGATGATTATGCTGAATGTTCCCACACAACCCAGCACTAAATGCACATTTGCAGGCCTTCGTATTTTTTAACAAAACTATTGTCACAATTACTAAGACGCCTGGCACTCAATCAGGTATCACATTTGTATCCTTTGTACTCTCACAGATCTAGTCAACCATCTGATAACTTTCATCGAGTATCTCCTCACAAACTGATACTCACAGTTCACCACTTGCAATTCATATATACACTCACGCTAAAATTCTTAATACTATAGCCATTGCTCAGAAGAACTAGCAGATAAATCTATCAATTTCCATGCTGCCCTGGGATTGAATTCCTCTTGGTCACGACACAAAGCCCACACATACATGATTCGCAGAATTTTATCCTGGAGGAAAAGAAAAAAAAATTATCTTAGACCATTCAAGTTTTCATTTATTATCATCGCACTGGTTGCTATTCCAGATTGGACCAATTTAAAATGACAAAAATCTTTTTATTGAGTTGAGCTTGAGAAACACTGGAGAATAGAGAGATAAAAATTAATCACACAATCTGTGATAACCATTAACGCATATAGTTGGTTTATGTCTGATAGCTACCAGCAGCTGCAATGTTTTTATTTGCCCAAAATAATAACATTCATAAGTAAGCTGAAACAGAACTCTTACAAATACTTTGAACTGAAGTAGCTACTCCAAACTGCATACTTGTGACGTAAAAAGTGCTGTTTGCCTTAAAAATCGGCACTCTTAACCCGACGCTAGTGTTTTCCTGTGTTATTTTTTTTGTGTTGTGCCATACATCATTCAAACTGGTAAAATCTGCTCTTTCA
>BMAT01001875.1:1327-14173 GCA_019649035.1 Elysia marginata | reverse complement strand
AACAATGCATCCTATAGCTCTGATATTTCATAAACATAAGCACCATACAACCATAATCAACAGGTAAAAAAAGGAAAAAAATTGAGAGAAAAAAATTTTGCTACCCCTCTGACCCTGTTCAGTGTCCTACGTTTTGGCAATTGCTCATTTAATGTAGTTAATAGGCAACTGTGAAAACAAATTTCCTGTGGGATGAATAAAAAAATGTTTGTATATTATTACATTCTTAAAAATTATATATAAAAAAGTTTCTGTACTTAATTACTGCAGATTAACATATGGTGGTATGACAGTTCTTGCACATGGCCATCGTCTTACCAAAAACTTGACCAATCTTGTCTGTGAAAAACCGCGTTGCTCGAACCATCACATTATCACTCTCATCATACTTCACTTTCAAATCAAACAGTTCTGGAAAAGAACAATCATGAAATCACTGAGGTTTTTTAACAAAAGAAGTGAGTAATTTTACCTGTCATATCTTGTAAATGGTTGACATCGGTTTTTTTTTTCACAAAATATCATTTATCATAAACTAGTGGTAAGCATTTAAAATAAGCCATAAAAAGATGTAAACTTTGAATTTCTCCATGTGTTTCATATTAAAAAATTCTAGTTAAGGGCAAGTGCGGCACCCCTCTGACTAGGGGTATAGGGGTTATAATAGGAGTCCCATGGTCAATTTTCAGATTTGTTGAAATTATGAAAGTTCTTTTTCTCAACACAATAGCACCGGTTTTTTGTTTCTAAGACACCTATAAGTACTTTTTTAAAATAAGGACTACATCAAAATGCTATAAAAATGTTATTACAAAAGGAGCATAAAGTATAAGCTATCGCTTGTTATAAACAGTCCACTTTCTAAGCGTGCAATGTCAACACAAACGCTAGACAGGGTGAAAGCCATGTAAATTCATAGGAATATTTTTCTACAGTCTGTTTCTTGCTACTTCTAGCCTCTATAAATAGCTTTTGCCCTTGTTTTACATCTTTACTTCACGATACTGACAGCAGGTATACTGCCAGTGGCGACTGCCGAGGAGACAGAACGCTGCTTGTTGAACTGCAGGCACACATGAGACATGAGGACTGTAGACACACACAGCTGCATTACCTAAAACCTAAAGCCTCAGGGTTCCTTCTTTTGCCTTCTATTTGACTTCTTTTTGCGGTTTTCTCAAAATGTCTTCTTTACATATTTCAGTATATCTCCAAAAGTTGTGGAGCAATTCACTTCAAAACTTTGCCGTTCCCCATTTTGTCAGAAGGTTTTTTTGAATGTTTTTGTTTTACAAATTTTTATCTCCTAAGCAAACTCAACAAATTTTTAAGAAATTTAAAAAAGGGCTTACAAAAAATGCTTCTGAAAAAATGTCTAAATTGACTGTAATAAACCGTTGCTTTTTACAGAATCCAGATCCATTGTTTGGATTTTGACTTATGATATAAAGGCCTCAACTTTACAATTTCTATCCAACACTGCGGCTATAAAAATCAGTTTCCATGGCAACCAAACATTGGAAATGACAAAGGGTTTTTTTTCTTTGATTCCACCGAACATAATTTTCAACCACAAGAATTAGATCATATTGCGAAAAAGGAGTCATCAGTTTTATTTGTGATCATATACTTGGTTTCCTTTTCAACACAAATTTGTTCTGTTTTTCTTTCCTCAAAGCTTTATGTGTCTATACCACAGAACAAAAGATAAAAATGGTATGGCTTACTTCAGTTTAACTATACTTACTATTTACATATGGATTGTTGTCTTTGAAGTTTTGCCAACTCTGATAAAATCTTGAATCTTTGTGGAGCACCATACCAGTTGATTCACTAGACAAAAAAGGATTAGATGCATTATATAATCGTACTTTGACAAAAATTTACTTTTAGGCTAAATGAAATTATAAAAAAATTTTGAGCTTTTTGTCTGCACAGGTGCCTACTTTGCATCAGCCATAGTGTACAAACGAAACCCCAAAAATGTATTTTCCAACACAATTTTCTGTTTGACATACCAAGCATTCTTGGTTGTGATAAAAAAAAGCCTCTTTTCATTTCTCAAAAAACGCAATTACTCCATTCTTATGCTACTACTTATATACACATATTTGTTCAAGGCTTTCTAAAAGCATTGGTGAAGGATCTAATTATCCATAGTCCTTTTGAGAGGATTGGGGACCTATAAAATTCCTCCATTCACATATGTCCAAGGCAAGCCAATTGAGCTCGTTCCATGTCTTTCCTGACTATACTCTTTCACTTTCCACTGATCTCCTCCTGGCACCCTGTGGTCTTCATTTCTTTGTGGTTCCAACACTATAGAGTATTATTGTTTTTGTATGTGTTCTTAAACTCACTGACAATGTAAAAATAATTTCTAGTCAACAACGTTATTTTTAGACATTAGCATCAGCATTTTTAAAAGCCAAAAAAAAATGCTTTTAAAATCAGAACTCTATCCAGTTCTTTAGTTTTAACAAATTGTCTTCCAACAGTAATATATATATGTTTTACTCTCAGAAATGCATAGAGCACAATACAGTATAACCACCCAATGGCCATGTTATAATTTCGAAGACTGAGTCATCCATATTTTAAAATTATGTTTTATACCTATCACCTAATACCTGAAAAATTTACAAGTAGATTTACTTGATTGGATGTATCTGCGCCCATCAGAAAAAAATAAAACAATAAGCTACGAAGTAGGCTCCGTACCATAATTAATATGTTTAAGTTGGACTGCTAAAGTGACTTGTCATTGCTTATGAAAAAAATAAAAAATAAAACTGGATTCTACTTTTGAAGAGAAAAAGAATGCTGTCACAGACAGAAAGACGTTACATAGTTCATATACTCACTCATCCGCTTCAACTTCTCTTTTGTCTTGAGGTCTCATCGACAATTCAGATCGTTTCATCAACTTCTCTGAAAAATACAAATGTTTTCTTTTAGAGATCAAAGTTAATGTAATTTCTTTTTTACTTTCACAAAAACAGACTTTTAAAGCCGTCGCCCTTTGAAAGAAGTAACTTGTCTCTTTTTTCCGTTTGATGAAGAAAAGTCCAACAATTTTGGATTGGTATTTCTTTAGGTTATAGTCAATTGTCTTTTACAAATATTACCAGATTTACAAAGATTGTTGAAAATTGTAAATCATACGTATACACCCCAGTAACAGAAAAAACATAGCATGCAGTTTGCAAACAGAATTTAAATCAATAAAAATGCTAAGTGAGTATTAAATCAAACAGTTACAGATTTCCAGTTCATGCATGCTTGTTCCATTGTTATTTTGCCAATAGGTTTATATTCTTACGTATCAGTCCAATGAGACAAAACTTGAGCTTAAAACACATCAAGTAAGAACGATGGGAGATTCATATCTACAACAAAACAAAGACTTAATACTTGGCTAGGCATTTTCCTTTTAATTTGTTTGTTCACAGCAGATCTTTGGTGCCTACACCAAAGCCTTATGCTAATAACTTATTTTTAAATCCACAATTAAAATGAATTCCTCATTACCAAGAAATTATTTTATGTTTGACATAGTGATACTGTGCATTCTTGATTGTGATTTTAAAAAAAGCCTCTTTTCATTTCTTTAAAACGCAATCACTCAATTCTTATGCTACTGTTTATATACTTTTTATAGTGGTTACTTATAAATGGTTTGTAATGAAAATTCTAAATATCTAACACTACATGTGGTAACACTTTACCAACCTGGTGCTTTGTAATGTTTCGCTCTTGACAAAGTTATTTCATCAAATTCCTCTTTCGCACTTTTCACTCCCTGAAAAAGATAACAGCTTAGATGGGGAAAAACTGCTTTCTAATAATGATTTATGCTTACAATGGGATAGAACTAATATACATGTACATGATTTCAAGATCATTTGTGACTGCAAAGAATAAAATACTTAGCACACATCAATTTATTAAAAAATGGAAGATTTAGGCTCTTCTTGACTTTGATCTGAGATACGTTTCATCTGAAAAATATATTTGACCCCAAAATGTTCCTTTGGTAAGAGAGCAAGTTCCTACTGAAATTATTCAGAACTGAAAAGGCCATGGAAAAAAGCAAAAGAGGGGATACAAAATAATTTTTTTTAAATTTAGGGCAACCAAAAAAAAAACTACATAAGCCTTTATGTAATTTTAAAATTTTTTCTTCATTTAAGAAAAGGAAATATCAAGAATAAACCAAATTACTTTATAGGTGACAAACCAAGTACAACTTTTTTGTGAAGAAAGCCTACTTCAAACTTTAAACATAATTACAAAGCTTTTGAGACTTAGTAACTATGCAAATTTGTACCGATTGCAGGAACATAATTCAGTTGCACTTGGTCGTTTGTTTTCACCATGGCAAAAAGATTGCATTAACTCTTTAATCATGTAGTTATCTTATATTTCTGCGCGTAATTTTTCTAGATCTAAATCTAAGCCTAGATCTACATGTGCGGTTGTAACTTCTAGATCGCTGCAAAAATATATTTAGCTTCTCTTGGAAGTTCATCTACTATTATCAACTATTGGGGTCAAACTATTTCATAGTTTTATTCATGAATACATCGTCTTTCTCCCCTTCCTAGTTATGACTATACAGCTGACAGTGGCAGCGTCCAACCGTGGATATAAAATGGTGCACCGGCCATTGTTATAGAGTTAAGGTTTATCCAAGATTTTATCATAACACAAGTGAAAAAATGACACTAATTGGGTTATTTTAAAGAATATCAGCTGTTCAATGACAATCAGAAACAAGGAGAGACTAGACATACATAATGGTCCAGTGATGAAGGGATAAATATGTAGTGTACCACCTAAAATATGTTAAACATTGGAAAAACAGAAAGAAGTAAATAGGGTTGAAGTTTTAAAACTGAAGGCAACAATTATGGTTGTCATGTGGAAATTACATATAATGCAGTGGTTGTGGGATTAGCTCTCAACTTAACTGTGCGACAGATACTAATTATTAATCAAATCTGAAATGACAGCAATCAAAAGATAACCAAGCAATCAATATTGTCTAATATAAGAGCCCTGTTTTTACCTCACTAATTTGTTTAAAGGCTTCACTCTGTCCAATGGCTTGACCTGATTTCTGAATGGTTTCAGCTGCCTTTGTTGCAGTCTTTGACGTCATTTCCATTCCCTTTTTCACAAACTCACTTGACTTCTGTGCTTCTTCAACAGTCTGATCATTGAATAAATTAAATAAAAAAATGAGAATTACAAATATCTTGTGTCTGGTCTTCTCTTTATAGTTTCAAATTACTACAACAACAAATGATACTAATTGTGGAACACTTTACATTAATTCAATGAATTTAAAAGGCTGAATAGCTAAACATATTTATGTTACCATTGTTACGATTTACATAGAAATCAACTGATAAGCACATTTCTATAAACATTGTAAATGAAAAATGGCAAACACATTACAGAATAAAACATGACCTCTTATTTATCATGGGGCAATCAAATCAGTAAATTGATCGTACTGTCCATTTTCTTTGTGCTGTGAAATGATAAGCTATGCAGCTGGAATTAGATTAATTTCAAGCATCCTTTTTAGTTTGTTTTGATGCAAGAACTCCTTGGATGGAAGTTCTAAATTTTTCTGAACCTAGATTCTAGCTGCGTCCGATATGGACGATTTTACATTCTATTCTTCTTTTGGAGTAGATCTCATGCATTATTTAGGTTATTTTTGTTTCACAAATAAGCTGAAGCGGGTCCGTTGAGGTTGAAAGTTTTTCAGGATGGTTTTGCACAAATTTCTAGAACTAGGGTCTAGATCTAGATCTAGCTGCGTCCGATATGGATGATTTACCTCCCTGCTCTCAGAGGCAGGGCTTTGACTGAGCTGGGTGGGCCTAGTGGGGATTGAGTTGAAAAGTTTCACATAGCATTTTTTCCAGACAGTAGGGATTTGAAGTACATGTCTTATTTTACTCACGTGGAGCCACATTGTTCCATAGCACAAAATAGTTATACTCTAACTTTCCAGTACGTTCGCCCATTTGATAGCCAAACATAATATTTTTGTTCAGTGCACAGTCTCAATTAAAAGCTGCCCACAAAAAAAGACACAGAACTTCCTAATATTGAAAAAAAGAATTGTATGAAAAACATCTTTTTTACAAACTAAAGGTACACCAAAATCATTTTTTTTTTAAATTTTGATTAACAAGAGCTATGATATTACAAAGAAGATGGATTAAAAAAACAATGAAATCAACATTTTGTAATTACCTCTGCAACTTTTTCTTTCAAATCTCCTAGTGATTTCTTGATGGCAGTAGAACTTTTCAAAGTCTCTTCTTCAATAGTTTCCTATGATTATATTATAAGGTTAACAAAAATTGTCAGAACAAGATCAATATAAGCCAGCATATGTAACAAGTGACAATTTATAATAAGCTTACATTTTACAGGCAAAACAGCAATCCAATTTCTTTTCAAAAGATGAATAAAGTATTATTATTATTATCATTATTACTAAAACAGCAATCCCTATGAGCGCCGTTTTCAAATTTATATCATTCAGATTTTTAAGACATTTAACATTTACCCAGAAAAAAGTTTTCCAAGTTAGCAAAAGAAGGGTGGAAAGCCTACTGTCTTGATTTTTACATATAATGAATACCTTGGATTAAAAAACTCTTTTACATGTCTTGTGGATCTATTTTAGAGTCTTTTTTTTTTACCATTTTACACAACATTGTTTTTTTGTTGTTTTGGGTAGGGGAGTGGGGAGGGGCAACAACTAAAAATAAAGATTTCGAATGATGGAGACCAAGCAAAAAACGTCAATTGTGCAGAATTAGGAAGTAAAAATCATTTGACAAAAATGTACTGATTTGACACTTTCAAAAATGTTAAAACTGAAACTATTTCAAAATAATGCTTTACTCACAAACTTTTTTCTTGCTTGTTTAAGAGCCTCTGATTCTTCAAGCTTTTGTGTCTCTTCCTTGAACTTTGCTATACTTTCCTGAAGTTCAAAACATTCCAAGAGTCATGCATGATATAAATGGCTACATATTACATTAAAAGCTTGTCCCAATGCTAACATGTATATTATACTGCTTATTTAGGTGCTAGTACTTATAATATAATGATAAATTCAAAAGTTAAACACTTGAATTTGTTGGGTAAAAAAATCTTTCAAAAGCCTTCCAGTCATAATCAACTACATTTATCTAACACTTATCATCTTATGTAAATTTGTTTCAAGGTTGATAATACAAATAAAAGATAAAGATGTTAATAATCTTCCACCGCCTAGGGCTGTCTCAAAACTTTACACCTTTTCCTCAGCAGGCCACTACACGCAAGAGCAAATTCAAGTCTAATTTGAGACCATGACAGTATGGCTGCCTGTTAGTGTTAAGCACTCAAATATTAGCATTCAACAAATTTTTTTACTGCCTAAAGCCAGTACCCATTTTTTACAGGGAGTAGGAAAGTGATAGGTTTTTTTCCCAATGCAATTACAATAGGAGTCGTGGTTGGGAATTGAATCCGCAATCACCAGATCATGAGTCCGACATTCAAAGTGAACTTCTCTAAAGACTTAGGTTTAAAAACATTTTGTAAAACAATAGTGAATCATTGTGTATTGTTCTTAAAATCGTGTATACTTGCCTTCATCTCTTTATTTTTCTTAAATTCTTGCTTGGCATTATCAATGACAGTCTGAAAAAAATTCTTACTTGACATGTGGCGTTGCTGTGGAAAGGAATGAAATTGGAATCCTGTCACTTGGTTTTGAAAAGTTTCAGTGCATATTTTCATATCTACTGAAATGCATACATCAGGAATTTTAACAGCAATTCTAGATGATGCTATCAATAGTGTCATCATAAAACTTCAATTTACTTTACAGGTATATTTTAAATCTTACTATTAAAAAAGACAGCTCTGCATGCAATTGAAAAGCTCAAACAAATGATCAGTACTTTTCCCCAAACATTAACCTCAACACATCGGATTCTGGGTAAACCAGGATGACCTAGAGATTGTTTCTCTGCTAGATTCCTGGTATACCAGGATTCAGTATTCCATTCATAACACTTGACTAAGACTCCAAAAATATTCGACCAATCAACTTATTGTTGTGAATACATGACATCAAAGCTTTGAATAATGGCGCTGACTATAAGTTAAGAGGTTTTTTTTTTTCAAACTCTGTGGGATTTTTTTAAGCATATAATATCTAACATGAAACAAGCTTTTCAACAATCAAGAACATCATCAGGGAAACGCCCCAAGCAAACATTGTTCACAGTAAAGGTAAAGGTAGTCCCATACTCGACACAAGCGTAGGGGAACAAGGAGCAGGGTCCTTGTTTTTCTAGGCACATGGAATAGTGAGGTAGTTTGCCATTGCTTTCCTAGCCGCCTTTACTTTCGCCGAGTCTTAAGAGACCTAGCTTCCCATCAAGTGCTGGGTGGGCACAGGGGAGCAAATAAAATTTAGCCCGGACTGGCGATCGAACCCGGGACCTCTCAGATAGCGGTCAACCGCCCTACCAATTGCGCCATTGCTCACCCCACAGTAGATGATGTTATTGAACAAAATTATTGATTCAGACAAGGTTATCCTGAATTTTATCAAGAATACCTGCCTGAAGAAAGTGACAGTGAAGAGGACTTAGATCTAGAAGATGTGAATGATAGACCTACATGATTAAAACAGTCAGTCTTTACATTTAAATGAAAATTGTACCTGAAAATTAACGGTTTCCATCCAATGGTTCTGAAAAAGTGAGTGGTGTTGTGTAACTTGCATGGTATTGGTTTTAGTGCTGTTAGATGATGATGAATCTGTTTTAAGAGTGCGGTTAAAGACCGCCCTGCCTGGAGCATTTGCCTGAGGAGGTAATAAATTTAAAAAAAGAAAATGAATTTGTAAAATTTAAAACATAAAAGATCCACATCAAAATTTAATATTATTTACAAAATGTTGTGCAAGATCTCATTTACAAATTTATGTTAACAAGGTAAAATGAATGAAATCCTACCATAATCATTCATATTTTATTTGGTGAAGTTTTAAAGTTTGCAAAAGTTGATGAAAAATTCTGCAACAATTACTATTTACAAAAATATAACAGTTGGATCTACATGTGTAATACTTGTACTCTGCCGTGGACAAAGAAAATCCAGTATCTCTCATATGATTTATACTGCAGCCTCTCTCTCTGCTTCTGGCTATAGTTTTGAGTTTATAAGCTGTTACTCATATGACTTAAAGAGTGTGCCCACCAGTTTAAAGCTTTAGTTTACTTGTCACAAATCATTGATTATAGATCTAGTACTTTTATTTCACAGTTGGAGCAAATGTATTATCAACATAAACCTTGTTCAGTTTGAAAATGCTAGGAGATCTAGATATCTAGTTATAGGCCTAAATACATTATTTTTATTAGCAGTAAAGAAAGACGATCATAAACTTAGATTTAACAACAGACAAGACGAAAGACAGAACAAGACAGAACATGAACATAGTAGGATTCGAACCCGCACCACTCACCGCCTTGCCAGACCAGAGCCTAGATGGACAGACCACTCTGCCATCCACTTCCACAAAATGAAAGTTTCAGACAGAGGACCTTTCGCCTAGAGCTCTGACTGACTGTAAAGCATTATGCTTGAGAAGGAAACCCCTAGTTCTAATGTTATCTCAAGAAGTTCTACCACAACAGCTATCGCCAACTATATGGATCCATCACACTTACAGATGCAACAATGGCCAAATACCTGATACAGTAGTATAGTCTAGAGAAAGAGAGAAAGTTATTGAAACATAGGAGGCCGAGACAACAGTGCTAGACCCAAGAATCTCTAGTAATAATGAGATTGTATAGAATATTACTAATTAGCAGTACAGAAAGATGATCACAAACTTAGAAAAAGTTAGATCTAGCAATTTAGCAATAGCAATATTTTGGTAGTCTTTGTCAATGTCTTACTCTTAAAGGATATTGTAGAGAGACGATAGTGAACTATTCACACTGTGAGCAGGGGTAAACGAACACACCCCACGTGCTCACGTGACCTAGCCTAACGGCTTTAGGGCAATGAGTCTGTATCCAAGTTGTCAATGAGCCCACATCGGTATCTGCGACTTCTTGGATCTGGACCCGGCGAAAGCCACAAAAGGTGAGCTCGGCAACCACAACATTGGCGCTGCGAGCTTCGGACGATGTATTTTTTTTTAAAGTTATGTTTTAGGCTTAGATCTAGTTATTTTTTTTTACGTAGTTTTCAACCTAAAATATAAGTTTATTAGTTCAGTGCTTCTGGCTGCGCTAAGGCCGCCCTTTATTGATTTTCTCTTCTAGATGAAGGATTTTATTTTTTCTTAGATCTAGATTTTGACTTTCTTCGATTTTTCTAGATTTTTTTTCGCCTTTTTAAGCATTTAGCATTAGCGGTTTTTTTTTCTTTATTTTAAAGGGATTTTCAATAGATCTAGATCTATTAAACGTCGCTCTAAAGTTATTTGTTAAGGGGAGTTTGAGCATAAATTATTATTTTGACCGTTTTAGGTTTGTGCGCAATCTTGATATAGATCTAGATCTCGGTCTAGTCTGGATTGGAGCTGTTTGTTTGCAGTTCTGAGTCTACCGGGATCTGAAATCTCGTCTAGATCTAGGTTCTTTCTTTTTAGATAGGATATAGGCTAATCGCGGTCTGGATTTTTCTGGGCCCGGACGTGTTTATCTTGATTCTGGATCTGGATCTACTGCTGGTTTGGATCGAGTGTTGATGTGAATTAAATAATCTGCATCTAGATCTGGGTGAATTAATGGTTTCATCGCTGACTCGCTGGTCAACTGCAAGCAAGTCAGCACCAAGAACCAGCAGGGAAAGTGGAGGAAGATCCAGCACTCAGGGAACAGAGACCGAGGCTCTTCGCCCAGTTCCGGAAGAGGGATGGTACGACTCGGCTGGAGGTGCGTCCTGCGTCTAACCTTGGTATCACTGTCGCCGTTTCTTCCCCACATCCCCTGACGGTGATACCACCCCCTCTGTCCATTCCCGTCCAACTGCACTGTCTCCTCGGGGACGAGGCCCGCTGTATTTACCCGATGGCGTGAATATTTTCCAAATGTTTGTAAACGCTAGTTTCCCGGATGGGGTTACTTCCTTGACGGAAGACCAGAAACGGGGACTGAAAGGTGTACCAGCGAAGCAAAGCCTGATTGAGACAGATGCGCCGTATTTGCCTATACTCTGGTTGTAATCCCAACAACCGCCGGCCTTGGTTGTCATTCCGACAGCCTCGGCAAGACCCCCCAACCTAGCAATCCCAGGTCGTGAGAGAGTCAACCGACGTAATATCCCTACCCCACAACCCCTGGTTGCTACTCACACGACCTCCATACCAGCCCCTATCCCACCTCCTATTTTTCTTGTCAAATGTTGTGATTGCTGAGCTTACCTTTTGGTGGCTTTCGCCAGGTCCAGATCAAAGAAGTCGCAGATACCGATGTGGGCTCGTTGACAACTTGGATACAGACTCATTGCCCTAAAGACCGGCAGACCTAAAGCCGTTAGGCTAGGTCACGTGAGCACGTGGGGTGTGTTCGTTTACCCCTACTCACACACAGTGTGAATACACTCTACACTATATACACTCTTTTAGAAATTAAGATCATTTTTTTAACTAGAGTCTAGCTCTAATTCTAGACTTCTATTTAGATTACAATCTTCTAGACTAAATCCAGATCTAGAACATTATCTCAGTATCTGATTTAGAAGTGGAAGTTGTTCCCTCAAAATCTAGATTCTAGATGTAAAAATCTAGTCTAGATGTAGATATAATAGAATTTTGATGGTATACAATATAAAAATTTTAAAATAAGAACACCCATTCATGTCTAAACCTTGAAGTATTTTTAAAATCTTTTACTTTAGATTCTAAGTCTAAAAGTTTACATCATTTCGCTTGGACTAAGTCTAAGGACAAGCGAGGTCAAAGTGAAACTAGAAATGAGATTGATGGATTAGATAACTGGAGCCATACAATAAATAAACATCTCTAGAATCTAGTCTTGTTTAAAAAAAGTTAAATTGTTTCAGTTTCTTTGTAAATCCCTATTGATGTGAAATTTATTTAGTGGCAATAAACACATGAGTAGATTGATGATATTTACCCATGTTTGGCAGGTTACCCGGCTCAAAGTGCCGATGATACGGTGCATGGAAGCCATGTTGTTAGATAACTCTATTTGCACGTCAGTCCTAAGTCCTCTTGTCGTAGATGACTTCTTTCGTTCAAATAGTAGGTCCCCAGTTAAACTTGTTTACACGGTTTTGTCGGGTTTTTTTATTTGTTTGTTTGCTTGTGTGATGTTGTTATGTTTTATTTATCGGTTCCTGAATGATTCCTCGGATCTACCCATTTTTATGCACAGTATCAACATGGGTGTAAAATAACAGTTTCTTAGCTCCACGGTCCATGAAAAAACTAATTATGTGAAGTGGCCTCTCTCTATCTATCTCCCTCTCTTTACAAGTTTCTCTATATTTTCATCTATTACGGCAACATTTCTTTCTCTTTATCTGCACACCTCACCCTATGTTACTTTTTTTGCCTACAATACCCTAATATCGCATTCATATCTATCTTTTTTTTCTCTTTCTTTCTGTCCCTCTGTCCTTGTTGATCTTGAACGACCCTCTCCGTCGCCCCTTCGTCTTCTTTTTCTCTTTCTGCCTTGCTTATCCGGGTAACCCGTCTCTCTTATTTTCCTCCCTGGTCTAGAACTCTTTCTAAATAAAATTCGTCTTTGCATTCCGTTCTCTCTC
>BMAT01001873.1:34116-47522 GCA_019649035.1 Elysia marginata | reverse complement strand
CCCCCCCCCCCCCCCCCGAGCCCTCCTAAAACCAAACTGTTCCTCCCCAATGATGTCCTCTTGCTCAGTCCATACTTGAAGTCTTTTGTTTAGAATGTTTGTAAACAATATTATTTCCCCACACAGCTCAACAACGTTATACCCCGATAGTTATTTGCCTCGCATTTGTCCCCTTTCCCTTTGAAAATTGGTACAACACTGCCTACCGCCCACCCTGAAGGACAAAATTCTGACTGTAGAATGTTGTTGAACAACGCTAACAAGAAGATTTTCGTTGTAAAGCAAATGTTTGATAAATTCGTTCAAAATGTGATCACCCCCAGATGCTTTGTCCGTCTTTAAATTGTCTATTGCTAGGTCTAGTTCATTTATTTTAATTGGCCCGTCCAAAATGTCTAATTTCATGTCTTCTGTTTTTGTCCAACTGTTTTCACTAATAAATTCCCTACACTCCTCACTAACTTCCGACTCCCTTTTTGCTAGTGATTTAAAATGGTAAAAAAAGGTGCATTCTTTTTTAGTGTGTTTTGTGTATTTATTGCGCGCCTAATTCCAAAACGTCTTCGGGTTAGTTCTACTGAGAAAGACGTTTGTATTAGCTTCGCGTCTATAATACTGTTTTCTTTTCCTACGGCACATACTCCTGTATTTACTTCTAGCTCGACTCATGGCAGTTCTTGCTTCGTCAGTCCCCTTCTCCAAGAAACGCATTTGAAACTCTTTAAACTTAAACTTTTCTTTTGCACAGTCTAAATCAAACCATTTGGCTCCCTTATATCCTCCTTAAAAAGAAATCTCACCGCTTACGTCTACATACTTTGACAACTGAGGAAGAGAAATTTGCTCAAATGTGAAATCAATATCACTTTGGGTTTTTATTTTGCAAGCCAAGCTTTAAGATAAAACTGTGTAAAAAGAAAACAACTTAATACATATATCACACATAGCAAACCCCACTTAGTGCGTCATGCAAATGAAATTGTACATACAGATAACATTGTGAAAGGGGGGGGGGGAGAGAATAGGCTACTGTAAAATGAAAAGGGGGTATTTTTACACAATGCAATGCATTATTCACTGCAATGCTCTAATTTTATACGTCACATTAGTCTTTGGTCATGTCATTGCCCACGAACATGTCTTATCAACTCACAAAGGAGCAACAAATAAAGGACACATCCATATCGCAGAGTGTCCCATCTTTCAACGAGCAAGGTCTTTAAGTTTTAGTAAAATTTATTGCTTGTTTAGATTTTCATTGCTCTAATTCTACTCCTGATACAGCGGAATCCTGAGAAAGTCAACACCTCGAAAAAAATGTGTTGACAAAGCAAGAGTTGACATTAACCATTACAAAAATATAAAGAAATACAAGATGGGATTGCGATTGGGAAACACAGTAACTGTTATCTTTAAGCAAGAGTTTCCATTAAAGGTGTAGACCTTAAGCGGATTCTAGTGCACTTTATTGTTTGCAGCTAAAACCAGTGTTTGCGTTTTCTTTCCGTTTATCTTTAGTCCATAATTGCAACTCTCATTGATGTTTGTTACCAACGACCAATGAGAGTCATTTGCACAATCTGCTTGTTATAGGGCCTACATGTAGACCTGTTGCATCACCTGCATATCTTAAGGTTGGTTTTTTTTTTGTGGTATTACCTTACATCAATTCTTTTCTCCTTCTTCGCTTCTCAGTTCCGAAGAAAGCACAGGCCCCTAACGAATGTCTTCCACAGCGTCCTATCCTATGTTATCTCTACCATTTCTTCCCATAACCTTCTTCGCATTTGCCAACCACAGCCTCTGTTTCTCTTCTCCACATCGTTATTGGTCTCCTATTGATCTACGGTCCTGAGGGGGCAAGGCCTACACTGCAGACTGTTTGGTTAATGTTCTGCATTATCTTGGTTTCCTCGAATAGTAACCAATCCTTTGTTTTCTTCTCCTTCACTCTCCCACACGCCCTTCCTTCCGACCCATCTGATTCCCACCACAATGGGACTGTTTCGGTACCGGGGTACTAACCTTTTTTTGTGTGTAAAATTCAGACGATGGTCTCACCAGCAAACTCTTCTTTTGGCGAGGTAGTTTATCCAAATAACTTCAGTGCTAAACCTAAGCCTAAAAAACCTCACCGTTGTCCAAGGGTAACTACTCTAAAAGGATTTTTACAAGTTCACGGAACAGTCCTATACCTATTGTTATTTCCTTGTCTATACCTTTCTGTAAAATAGATGTGTACATCATCATGTCCAACAATTACACGTATGGTGACAAAAGAAAACCTTGTCTTAATCTCCTTGATTTTACAAGTTCAGTAAGGGTTGATGAAGACAAATTTCTTGAGATTTACATTGTAATTTGATTGTACAGTTTCACAAAGTCTTGTTCCAATTTTGTGCGTACGCATGTGCTGTTTTTTTTGTTTTTGTTTGTTTTGTTTTTTGTGTGTGCACAGATTAGCAATGATGTGGACATTCTTTTCATCAAATCTTATTCTCTTCAGGGTTCAATTGAGCTTTTCATAATTATGTCAAACGCTTTAGGCTAGTCGAGGCCTTACACAGTTTATATAGGAGATTTGAATTAAATGAATAAGGCTTTTCTTGTTCCTCCATTTCTCTGAATCCTAGCCTTCTTGGCTGTCCTCTTGCTCGGATATCATTTGTGGTTTGTTTCTTTTTCTTCCCAATATAGCAGTTAAGAGGAACACACCATGCTTATTGTACTGTACTCTAAGCAATCATGCGCTTTTGACCTTTTATGTATGTAAAAAAAAAGTATGAAAACAGGGTTATACATTTAGATCCTGAGGAATAACGAGTTCTTTCATTCATCCTGTTTAAAAAACTCTCTTAAGATGTTGACGTCGCAATGCTTCTGACCTAAATCTAAATATTGGTGCGGAATTTGTGTACCAAAAGTGATCTAGGAACGTTTTATGTAAGTTGCGTAATCATTTTTCCTTTTGTGCCACACAAAGAGGTGCACAACCTGCAAGCAGGAAGATGGAATAGATTGATGTTTGCCACAATGTGATGTAGATTTAGGTCACAATCATTGCCAAACACTTGTAGGCCTACCAATATGTAATGCCTTCGACGTATTAAGCCACGGCTTTCTCAACTTCAGTTTTTATGATAAAAGTTCTGTGTTTTCGCCAAGGTTTTCTTGAAAGATTTCTTACACATGATTTCATTGTCTGCAGATTTCAATCTGTTTATCTTGAATGACATGCGCTCTCAAGCTTACCTTAAGTTAAATAAACCTTCTGGATGCTGTTTTCATCTTTATGCATTTGTATGCCTTCTTCATACACCGTGGCTAGGTTATGCTACTCAGATACAGAAGTTTATCAATCTTGGAACATTTCTGATTAAACCACTTTTCTTTTGCTATTTCATCGTCATCTATTTAAAAACAAAGTGCGTTTGCTTTCCTTCCTTTCTTTCATCGTTTCTAGGATTTCTAGTTTCGCCCGTATGTAGACCCAATATGTTTTTAGCTTCCCGCTTTTTATTGTTGTTTTTTTTAAAATTATTGTATTGGTTTCTGATATAGTGATAATGATATTGCCCTTTTGGGTGAGCTTTATACAATGCTTGTCAATACAAAACGCTTTTCTTCTTCCGAGTCTTACACGCATGTAAGCTTAGCAAAGACAATAGAAGGAAAGACCTTGTCTATTTCTTCTGTTACAGTATTTAGGCCTAGTTCTACTGTTACAGTTTTTAGGTCTACTTCGTATCTGTTCTTGACCTCCTCTGCATACTTTACGTTCATATCTCTTCCTCTTTTAAAATAGCAGTGGTGTGTTTCGTTGCACGGAGTTGAAATAAGTTCCTAATTGAAGGAAACAGGCTAGAGAGATCAAGTGAAAATTTATGACTTTGGGAACTACAAGATAGATAGATAGACAAAAGAGGGAGATAATGTGAGAGAAAATGATTGAGAGAGACAGAAAGAGAGAGAGAGAGAGAGAGAGAGAGAGAGAGAGAGAGAGAGACTTCTCTGTTTCCGATAATGATGCACTGACTGAAAGCTCTATAGACCTGCATAATTAACATTATTAGGGGGATAAACCGCTGAACGTAAACAAATCTCCCTCCTATGTTTAACATTGGCGTATCAAAGACCGACCCTTAAAATGTTCCCGGTTAGCATTCTGTTTCAACGCATTTTTAAATTATTGGTCAGTTTCCCTTGTTTACATTTGGATGGTTTGGTCTCCACTGCAGGTCGCTAGAGATACAACATAACCATCTTGATAGAAGTTTTTTTTAGGGGGGAGGAGAATCTATTAAAAATTTATAAAAATAATAAGGTAGGCCAGGTGATAAACATCGTGCGGGGGTGAGAGTTGTGTTCACTTTTGAGTATAATAAACAGCCTGGGTCCCGGTGCAGGCCCAAACAGCACACACTATCTCTACAGTTATTTCAATGTTGAGGAAAAGGACGACCCACTCCAACCTTCGATAGACCAATACAACCCTCAACCCGATGAACCAGTCGGTTTGACCGTTTTCCTAGGGTCACCCCTCAGAATAAGTGTCACTGTCAAGCCAAGTGGCTATCGCTTCGGCATTGCATGATAAAACGGTCTTGTATGACACACAGTTGAGATGCGCGTGTGTGTAATGTGTAGCTTGTATTGAGGAAATAAACAAGCTTCTAGGTTAACCTAGGTCGATGCTGAGCGTAAAATTCACTGATTCAGCTTGCGGTCGACAGCACAGGCCTCAGTCATGAGTGGTAGACCGTGCTGATACTGCTAGCGAACAGCTGCAGCTGCTTCCAAAAGCATGTGACGCCTTGGACCATGTATAATCTATAAACTCCATTTTATTCTGCTTCAAAATACCATTATATACCCTCTATTAGTCTTCTAAAACAACTTCAAAATGTTTTTAAATAGACAAGGCGTAACATTTTATTTTTTCCATTATCAAAGCTATGTATTTGTCTCGAAAACGTTCTAGTTAAATAAAATGAAAACAGTTATACATGCTAAGGAAGTTGTTCGTAGTGATGTCATATCGCGGGAAATATGATTTCGCGCCAAAGGCGCTCGCTTTGTGTCAGTGCTTTGGCCTAACCTTCCCACACGGCATCTGTGTACCTGTCTATCTGTGAGCGAAGCGACTCCGATAATCTAGAAGGTACACATCAAAATCCGTTTGTTGGTGTTGACAAGGTGACCATCGGGTTACCGTAATTGTTTTATTGAAAGAAATATGTGCATATAAACTTATTTTATTCATATTGTGCCGGAATTCAGTGGTATAAATTACTTATTTTCTATTTTAAGACGCTACAAAATATTCACAAAACGGAAGTGGGTCATTCTGTCGACCCATAAACTTGCTGGATACGAAGTTGTGATAGATCTAGCTGCTAGTCTACATTGCATTCTATGATTTGTTTGTTAACTTCTTCACCGATATGCCGAGGAAGCAAACTTTGGTGGCTAGGCATGAGGTTCCAATATTTGTAAAACAGGAACCATCGGATATTATACAAACTAACCAGCAACTGTTAAGCTTTTCCAGCATCTATCCACGTCAATCATCGCAAGGCACAACAACAAAGCCAGGTGACTTCACAGCTTTCTCTCACATCGAAAGCAAACACGAAGTTGGACAAAATACCGTGCCGGATCCATATTTTACAGGGATTCATTTAACAGAAGAATGGGACAAGCGACAGGTATTATTACCTTTTAAACTTTATACGAGTTAAAAGATAACCCGAGTTAGCGTAGAAATAGGCCCCGCCCACTTTTCAGTTATTGAGTAATGATCGACCTGTTTCACATTGAGTTGCTTTGACTTAAAATTAGATTAGATTTTTAGTGCTACAAGAAAAGACACTAGCTATAAGTCTAGAAATATATTTTCCACTTTGTTCTTTACAATGCAAATTTCATGATTTCTTTAAAATCTAATCCTTATAAGACTTGAAGAACTTCAATAGCCAGGCTATCAAGGACAAGGTTGCCAGCAGACGCGTTAGCGTGGGTAGGGAGATATCTCTTGAGACTAGATTCTAGATACCCAGAATTAGATCTAGTTCTAGATCCCCCCCCCCAAAAAAAAAGCCTAAGGTCTAATACCAAGTGATGAAACTTTGAAATTAGATCTAATATCCACCATTTATTTTACCTACTCTATCATAGTCTATGGTCACAATCTTATCGGGCTGGTTCCTGTCCAATCCAGCAAAGGATCCAGATTCTAATTCTAGTCTAGACCTAGATACTAGATAGAGCTAGATACTAGATAGATCTAGAGATAGATTTAGACCTTCTCGCCACAGACTTGGGTTGGTAAGAACACTCTTGTTGGACAACATTTCTGCTAGAATTCAGATAGACCTTTAATATGCACCATGCATTAGACTTAGAGCCTATAGTATGATATTACAAAGCATCTATCACTTAGTTAATGTCTGGCGTACATCTATTAAAAAAAAATCTAGAGTCTCATTTCCCCAATGGGAATGAATGATAACAGCACATTTAACCACCCTGCTTCTGTGCTAGTCTTTAGAAGTCTTTTTAAAAGTATTTAACTGATTTTACTTTTAAATTTAAGCCCTATTTAGAATGAAGAAATGCTTCAATTTACGAGACCTAGCTTACTCTGAGTGAGACTAAATGAACAAACTAGCTTGTAGAAAGTGTCCAATTGGGTGTTCTTACCAACCACTAGACCTTTAACTTATATAATGCATCTTGCATTATAGTAAAGCACCTAGACCTAAGTTTTAGTAATGCAACTAGGCCTATATTGAGACCCTCATTGGCACAATTCTCCAAATGTACACTAGTGAATCTAGTGCCGTGGGGATTTAGCACATGATTGATGTTACTATAACATTATAATAACTATATATAAGTGGGACACTAAACTCAATCTTGGGATCTATGGGCTTGTTTGTGTTGGTTTAAAGTGTATGATAATGATAATACGGCCGAGCCCAACCCTAGAGTCTAGATCTAGATTTTAGTTGGGTATCTAAGAAACAGTAATAAAAAAAAAAAAACAACCAATTAAACCCCCCCTAAATTTTAACAGCTCACATTTCTAAAACTATCAGTTTGCAATATACTACCTATTTGTTTTCAGCAGAGCAAAATTTACTTGGAAAAGCTTTTTGAAAATTGAACTAAGTAGATCTAGGCCTTGATTGAATCTATTGAGTTGGGAGCAATTCTAAAAATATATGTCTTGTAAAGATAAGGGATGAAAGTTTTCCCATGTTTGCAGAAATTCCGATTTATTTGGCTATTTTTTTCAGCCAAAAAAGCAAGAAAGTCTAGGAAGAAGACTAGCAAAATGTTACAGTTTTACTTCTTTTTTTTAGAGACATGCTTGTAAATTGTATGCCTATAGACATGAGTTTTCTTTTATAAATTAATTAGGCCTATTTCATAAACAAAAATTTATCTCTTTAGATTAATTTAAAGTTGTAAGGAGAGCTGTGAGAAAGTTTTGAATACAATAATTTTTTATGGGGAGGGGGTGTTGAAGATTTTAAATCGGGCAGTTTTTGAGTAGCGGACTAGCGGTTCAAACGCCAGACAACTGGCATGTTAATTGTTATGTACTTAAGTCTTAATGATAGGGGCATCAATAATTTTCCTGCTTTTTATATGTAGGTTGTTCTCATCCCTGAGAGACTTTTCAATAACACTAGCAGAGCACTTATAAAGAATTGTACTCACTGGTTAACTTTCAGTGTTGGAGTAGGCCTCTCATGGATCAAGAGGAGATGCAGGCTAGTTCTTACATAGCATACAAAAGAAATCAGGGGGCTTAAATTAACTATGAAAAGCACAAGCTTTGATGTTTTCCACTATATAATTATTTGCATTGAAAGATTATTAAAAAGGAAACGTATATATATTATGGTATTGTGTAAAATAATCATAGCTGTATAATATTTATGACAATTGTAAATCTTTAAATGAATACGTGTATTTTCTAGCATTGAAAAAATTGCAAGGCATTCCTTCCAATTTCCATCAGTTCTATATACAAAGCATCTGTAATGTCACTGTGTAGGTACTGAAGTTGTACTATTATCATTATGTCTTCAAGCTGGCCAAAGGGAAACTTGGAATGCATGTTTAAACAAAAGTCTTAAAAAAAAATTTAATCTGCCCCATAGAAACTGAACATTTCAAAATTGGCAACCAATAGCGAAGCTTTTTACTTAAGTATCATGTGTGTGAATCAATAGAGTGAAGCAGTTGTTTTAAGTGTAAATGTACATGAAGAAAAATTTATTTGTAAATGAAATGCCTGCTTATTAATCACCAAATGGCATCCCTTTTTGAAGGGCTTTTAAAGATATGTACCACATTCAATTCAATTGAAAGTATTCATTGCTTGTCTATTCTTGTACAGGTTAAGAGGCGCTTGGAGTTAGACCATGAAACCACCATTGAGGGGTTTAAAACTCCAAGACCATACAAGAGAAGGAAAAGTCTTGCTGAGTCTCCTAAAGGTACTGTAGTGTTTTGTTTACCAATGTAAGATAACAGATTGCATGAGACATTTTGTGTTTATAATATGCACTGTTGTTAAACTAAGTTAAAGTGTCATCAAAGTATACTTTGCAATAGTGCAGGTCTGACAGTTATTATTGTGACTAGATCAGTAGATGTTACTAATTTATCTTTTATGTATATCCCTTTAGTGTGTTCACTACCGGGGCTTAGATTTAGATGGCCACCATTTGTGTGAGAAGCTGGGAAAACCATCAAAAAATGAAAGTTACGTTTTCACATTGAAGTAAAAGAGGAGGTTGCCTGTAATGAATTACTTCTTCTTTGAAGACAATATGTTCAATCAAATTTTAAGTACGTTTTATTAATGCTCTTAAGTCATAGGAAACAATATTTTCTTTTAGGGGCTGTAACTCTAAATGTTTATCAGCGACATGTGGATCGTTTTTTCAGCTGCTCACACATTTATTATTATGCATAATACAAAATTTTATTGAGTTAAAAACGCAAATTAGACTTCCTTTTGGAGCCAATCAGGTGCCGGCAAGGTCAATAATTTTGTGCTCTATACTCATTCCCAATTGTTGGACCACTCAACCAAAAGGCACTCATCTACATGTCATGGTGTATACTTTGGGTTATGACTCACAAAAATGTAAGTTTTCAGATTAGACACTGAGAATAGGTAATTTGACAGGTCTGAATGGACATATATATCATGTTGGGCTTTGAGGCAGAGTTAAATATTTGAGTATGGCATTGTCACATAATTTAGCTATAAATTAGATATCATAAGCCTAGCAACACAATATTTTGGCTACGTAGCATAACTTACTTTTGCGAGTGACAACATTTAAAGCACAAAACCTATGGAGGATGATGGTATTAATCTTAATGGACATGATTCTCTCTTTCCTATTCTTCAGGTTCTAGGTCTCCTTTAGAGAAAACTCGATATGACACCTCCTTAGGCCTCCTCACGAAAAAGTTTGTGGGGCTTCTTCGCAGCGCACCAGATGGGGTGAGTTATACTGCCAATGACACTGACAGCTGTTTGCCTTAACGTCTTGGCTTTCTGAGATTGTGAATGTTTCCTATCTTTCATTTGTCATGTAGTGCATTGATAAAGTTATCCAAAATTTATTGACTGGCTTCACAATTTATTGACCATGAATGGCATACAGTGATACACTCATTCAAACAGCTATTTGCATCTGTTTGTAGTTGAGGATTAACCAATTCCAATAATCATGAGTAGATAAACCAAATGGAATGTTCAGCTGTTTCCTTTTAGTGGTTGTTTGTAAATGGAGTCTAAATTTTTAAAAGCTTGATGTTAAAGCATGAAAAGCGTTTCACCTAAAAACTAAAAAGGATCTCTTTTAAAAACTAAAATGCAATTAATATGATCACATATTTAAATTAACCCCATGC
Organism: Elysia marginata; assembly: GCA_019649035.1. Classification (NCBI taxonomy): domain Eukaryota; kingdom Metazoa; phylum Mollusca; class Gastropoda; family Plakobranchidae; genus Elysia; species Elysia marginata. The sequence goes on along the minus strand of BMAT01001873.1, from coordinate 37,574 downwards.
CAGTACTTTTTTTAAGTAGCAACATTTGAAGCAAAGGTAATCATTTATTCTACTCTAATTTTTGACATGAGCTAACCCCCAAGTCATTTGTCTCGCATTCTGTCCAAATGAGTCGAAAGTCTAAAGGCCTAGTTTTGAGAGTGTTTTTATATATGTTTAATTTAATTTGTATGGTTGCTAAGGCCTTCACACCTGTATAGTTGTCTTTTAAATGCAATTATCTTCCCATTTTGAAATTTCACAAAACCTAACCCTAGCAGCTTTAAATGGCTATAACTTTATACAGAAGCATGGTAAAGCATTCCTGTTTGTTATATTTGGAAGTAGTCAGTAGAGAAAATAACAGGGTTCCGGCGTGATCCTGGAATTCCAGGAATCTTGGAAAAGTACTTGAATTTAAATTAAATGTCCTTAGAAAAATGCTTGAATTTTGTATTCGGTCTTGGAAAAGTCCTTGAATTTCGTATTCGGTCCTGGAAAAGTCCTTGAATTTATTGACGGGTTGAAAATACCAATTACATGAATTACTGGTCCATTCTAATAAGCTTTTCTGTAATACCAATATCTGTCTACTTTCCAATTTCGACTTAAGACTCATTTGGACTGGTTGAATTCTTAAACTTATTTTATAGTCAAAGTGTGTTGTAAAACATTAATTTCCTGGTGCAGCTTTTTTGCAAGTTTTTTTTCTCTTCAAGAAGACTTTTTTTGTACTTGCTTTTTTTTAATATGATCCTCTGTGATGTATTTCTTTTTGGTGTTGTGAGTGTGAGGCTTTTTGCAAGGGGCTAACCTCCCTTGTTAGCACTCATATAGAGATCATCTCCCAACAGTTGTCTGAGAGGTTCCCTGTTTTATCAGGTTTTTTTTTTGGGTGGGATGTGGGTAGGGAGAAGTAGATAAAATGTTGGAGTACAACTTTTTTGGCATTCAACTTCAAGAATCAGAAGGAAAAAATTCTGTAATTTCCAATTATTGTGCTTGGAGATATGCATGGAAATTATAATAATGAAAGCACAAGATTTTTATCAGGAATGGTTATCTTGACTTAAATATCAGCTGAAGACCTTAGAAGATGCTACAACTTTGGTAAAAGTTTTATGCGAGGACTAAGATTTAGAATTAATAAGGGATCCTCTGCTCTAGATTTTTTAACATCCATTGTATTTGCTTTCTTGAAGTATGTGTGAGGTTTTAACCTTCAATACATTAGGAACGGAGTTATTAGTTTTTTTTTATCCGAAATTCAAATAGTTGGCAGCTGGATCTTTGCAATAACAATTACAAAAATCAAACAGTAGAGAAGTAATAAAATATTTTACCCTTTTTAAGGGTGGTGGGGAGTGTAAGAACTAATTGTTCTTCAATACTAATTTAGTTGTCTGCCTTCCTGTTTTGTGTGGAAATCTTGGTGCATCCCTTATTAATGCCTATGTGTATCAAACAAGACCATTTAGTTCTTATAATGCTATAATTCTCTATGATGAATGTTTTGTTGGTGTTGTGAGTGTGGGGCTTTGTGCAAGGGGCTAACCTCCCTTGTTGGCACTCACATAGAGATCAACACATTCCAACAACTGTCTGAGAGGTTTTTAATTTATTAAATTATAGCAAGGTAAGTCCTATGAAATATTAAAGGGTTATCACAGTCAAGGCCAAATACAGTCGAACCTGCCTAGCCTGTCTAAGATGAACACCTGCGTTGACGTCAACTTTTCTGCAACTCCCCTGCATTTTTTTATGTTTTGGTATTCCCCAAGGTTTATGTCTTACCAACGCAGCCTTGGGCAGCTTCAAACATCTCCAAATATTCTTAACAATTAAAAAAAACCTGTACAGGGCGACCACTCTTCACCTGAGAAGGGATCATTTTATTGTGCCCTAATCATAAAATTTCAATTTATTTTTCAGGTTGTGGATTTAAACAAAGCTTCAGAGGTGTTGGAGGTGCAGAAGAGGAGAATCTACGACATCACAAATGTGTTGGAGGGTATCAACCTTATACAGAAAAAGTCCAAAAATAATATACAATGGAGGTATGCTTGTAATAGGCGATGATTACAGGTCAAGGGGTTTTTCGTTTTGTTTCTGCAAATATTTGTTGTTGCATCATAAAGTGTTTAAGTCTTAATATTTCTCCAGCTCAACTTAAGTTTTGCCCAGTTTCTTACACGTCAAATAAATCCATATGATTGCTTTATAGATGATTCCTGATCTTTCTTTCTCCAGAGATTAAATGAATGCTGCACACATTTAAACGTTTATAATAATAATTCATGAGCTTCATATTTGAAAATCAAAAAATTTGTTTAATATATTTTGTCGTATTGTTTTCAGATCAAATTCAAAATTTTTTTTTTAAAACTGGACCCCTGCCTTATATACCATATATCGAGGTTTAAAAATAAATGGAAGAAAAGAGGCTTTATGAAAAAAAAAAAATTGTCATGGCAGTATTAAGATCCCTCAATTCTCAAAATTCTGTGAGTATTGACGTATGGATTTTCCATTGCCAGAGGAGCGGCGAACACGTTCACCTCGTCAGGGGAGCCATCTATTCCCCAAGTCACCCAGATCAGTACGGCCAGTGTGGATCTTCATTCCGGTGAGAGCACTTGGCATGTCAGGTGTTTTGAAAAACAAAGACCTTACAATATATAAAAAAATTAATTGGTTCTCTTCACATTAAACTTTTTATGAGATTGTTAAGGTTTCATTGGCTTTGATGTTATTGCTAGCGGACTTAAGCCAAATTCATCTTTAGGTATTTCAACCTTCTTAATAAAGATGGTAAAGAAAGGGGTTTTGTATTTGGTTTTGATGAGATCAACTGTTTCAATCAGCAGTGATAAGAAATGATGATTTAAACTAGCTATGTGGTTTGAATCCTAGACTCTTTTTTTTGCCACTTTTTATAAAACTTGAGAGAGGTTATGCAAGTTTTATTTATTTTAACTTTCAAAATGGGCTTTACATTAAAACTGCATTTTCCAGTCAGCATTCAATCAGTATCTGTCAGATTTGCCTTTTGGCTTTTTTCAAGAAGCAAGTATGCTGTGCAGATAAGAAACAAATAATACTCATTAAATGACTGATTGTCAATGTATATATTCTTTTTTAATTTTTATCCACGCATCTTTTGTTTTGTGTCTGTTTGTTTGAATTATTAATGGACTATGTTTTTGTACAAAATTGCCATTATGTCAGCATTGTTTTTGTGGGTAGACAGACTATTGTAAAGAGCTTTGAGCCTACAAAAAGGAAGAGGCACTAGAAAATAACTTCGTTATTGTTATTATTAGTATTAAATGGCACTTATGTAAACAATTTTTGACAAATGATCACTTTGAAAAGACAGGCTCTAAACTATCAGATTGTGATTTTCTTTTTGTGTCAAGTATATGTATTTTGCTTATGGCGGAAAACAGACAACCCAGTAAAAACGCAGTTTCTGCGTT
>BMAT01001873.1:0-10531 GCA_019649035.1 Elysia marginata | reverse complement strand
GAAACTCAAGTCGAAGGCCGAAGTAGATCTAGATCTAGACCTATGCCTCATTAGGCCTACTAGCGTGTTCAGTAGCGGGGTCACCTATATATATATAGGTATCGGCAAATCGTTGACATATTCTATAGATACAAGCAAACGATTGGTTGTCTCTATGGATGTTAGTTGTCTTTTAATCGTCACATTTCAATGATAAGAAATTGCAATTCCTTTGCTTGCTCTTTAAATTCTATTTAGGAAAGGAATAGAAAAGAGTAAAAAAAATTGTTACCAGAATTAGTTCAATTACACCCCATATCTCTGTGTGGCGTTGTGGTCTAGTGGTTGACGCTCAGCTTTTGGATTGAGAGGTCTCAGGTTCGACGTTCAGTCCTTGAAAAAGACTTTTTACACACATTTCTTTGCCACACTCATGCTGGGTGACTATAGGCAGTGAAAGATCTTGTCAGAGTGCTAGAGTGATGCACATTATTAGCTGCTACTCTGTGAGTTCAGAAGGTGATTTGGTTGGTGTTGGCCTGTCGGGGAACCCATGTAAAGCGCTTAAAGCACATTCGTGGATTAGGCAATATATAAAAACGTCCTTTACTTGTAGGCAAGATGTAGGAAAGAAAGGATATAAAAATAATATTAACTCATTTGTACCTCAGTCAAGTAACTCAGGTTTAGTGAATAAAATAGATTGACAGCGATGTGTATCTAGTTTTTCTTCTTTTTGTCTATGTTTCAAATCAACAATAATGTGATTATTTAAAAAAAAAATGGTTAACTACAAATGTACAAGCAATATTTTGAGTTTGGAAGCTCAGAAAACCTTGTTTTCAAAATATCAAGGCCTTGTAAGATGAAAAGTGGACAGCCGACTAATTCATAGTGGTTGAGCAACATAATTATTACAGTAGTATCCGATTAAACACACGGCACTTGGGAGACCCAAATAGCGTGCGTTTAGGAGATGCGTGCACTTATGAAAAGTAGTGAAAAAATTACTAGTTATTTCCCTTTAGAGTACGATGCATTATTATAATAAAACCGAGTTGTTTCCCTTGATTATACAAACAGGTAGAATTTAAAAATACACATGTATATGTACATCGTTTGAACGATCTTTATCTCTCTCTCTCTCTCTCTTTTTTGGGGGGAGAGGGGTTGGGGATCTGTTCTTTTTTTTTTCTCAGAACACATAGTTGTTTCTTTAATTCTTAAAGAGGGATAAGTGAAATATCTTTTTTTAACAATCTCCGAGGCTATAGGAATTCAAACTGGCTTGGAATTAGATCTAAAGTGGTTGACAACAGATCAATCACAAAATTCTGAGTCTGACATTGGGTCTAGACAACGTCTTGCATGCTATAAAGATCTGTGTGAAAGTACTGAAACTGAAAAGAAAGAAAGGCTTACGTCTAGCAATTAGGCCTATCGCCCTGCAACCAAAAGGGAGAGGGGAGGCGTGATTGGGACGAGAAGAAAGCCAATCACACAATGCTACACAAGCCAAGGGCTAGTCTGTCACTGTCACTCAATAGATTACAGTACGAGCGGCGGGCGAGGTTTTGGCAATTTGCATCATCTGATTTGTTTGTCCGCGCCCCACAGGTCTTTGTCCACCTTTTACCCTCTCTCTTCATACTCCTGCCCCTTCACACAATATGCGTGTGAAGATAGACCTGCGTTTTAACAAAGAAGGTGCGAATTTCTGTGGAGTGATGCTGACCATTCCCTCGAAACGAATAGCTTGCTATCGCTCGCATCCAAGTGGTTGCCTGGTCGACTTAAAAGGTAATTTTTCCCGATTTCATAGCGTGCGTTTAGCCGATATAACGTGCGTTTGGGGTATACTGATTATATAGAAATAAATCGGTCATAGCGATTTGACGTTAGTTTAACCCTAGCGTGCATTTAACTGAAGTGCGTTTAAAATGGATACTGCTGTATCTCGCAATCAGTCCACATGAGTTGAATGCTGGAAATTAAAACTTCAGTCAAAGCCTTTAAAAGTACATTATTATGTTTCTCTTTTGTTGAATACGCTCGTACATTGCAATTCGCTCATACCGACATGTTTTTGCAGGTCAATACAATCTCAATATATATATATAATATAAAAACAAAGAGGGAAAAAATGAATGTCTCGACACTGATGTGATATAATAATAATACAGACTTTAAGCAGCAACGCGTCAGTATGATGGGAACGTCTGTGGGTCTATTTTTAAAAACTAGTTTCATTATTGTTGGAGTTTCCTCCATCTACTTTTCAATTTTCACGTACGCGTAGTGAGACACGGTGCGTGTGCTTAAGGTCTCTATTAAGTGATTACTTTTCCCTTGTTTTGTTTTTCATGGGAAAGAATCTTGGGAGACATTTGATTTCCTGGGATTTAATTTTTAAATACCGGTAACAAAATCATTTTTACTAATGCAATAACCTTGTTTGTTTTTTACTTTACATTTTGGGATTTTTCAGTTTTTTTCAAATCAATTCAGTTGAATTGTACTAGTAGCTATATCGATAAATCAAAATAAGAGGCATGGTATAGATTACAGACGAAAAAATTCCTTCAAAGCAAAGCACATCAATATTTATGTCAAAATTTCGATAAAGTGACTGCCAATATTTAGTTCCCTAAACTGTACATATACACAAATCTTTCCCCGAAACTTTGAAGAAATTCCGCAATTTCAAATGTTTAGATCATAACCTCAGAGAGATGTATTGTTGCACTTACAGTATCCACTTGCCTTAGTTATTGCGACATCTAATACCTCATTGGCGCTGGTTGCAAGACCTATGACATGACTTTTAAAGTAAAAATCAGCCAAAACTTGGAAATGTAAGTTTGAGGTTTTCTTCTCTACCTGAAATGTTTCTTGCGGGGTAAAGAAATTTTTTAAAGTCTACCTATTCTTTAACTTGGTAGATCAAAATACTGGTACCTGGAACAAATTGAACTTTATGCACAGGAAAAAAAACATTTCTTAACTCCAATTTTGCTCCTCCCAATCGAACCATCTACGCATGAGTCAAACCTACCATGTAATCCTCAAAAAAAAAAATTTTTTTTTTAATGTCTCTTGTGAACCATTGTGTTGCGAATGGATATTATAATTGCCCCATACCAGCTTAACAGCACTGTGGTTAAGAGGCTTTGCAACACCTCAAGTTTTATTTGTATTTTTTTATTTGAGTCAGTGCACCTGATGTTATACCTTGAATTATAAGACAATAATAGTTGTGTATCTGGTATTAGTGAGATTGGTTTGACAGTGAAGCTAGGTATCTAAAAAAAGTAAAAGAAGGAAAGAAAGAACAAAACAGAAGTTTCCACTCAATAAATTTAATAAATCAATAACAGTGGCCTTCAAGGGCTAGTAAATGAAAGTATGAAACATAATTTACAATAATAAAGAATGACGCCCAATACAAAAGACAGAGCAAGGTACAAAAAAGAAAGTCAGTGAGACTCGGGGTATACAATTGTTTTTCAAGTTTCATGAACCGTCAAAAATCACATAACCGTCACAAACATATCTGAAAACCATATATGTGATTTTCGTAGTGTTACTACTTTTAAAAAAATGTTTAATGGTACTGCCAGATTTCTCAGCGCAGTGAAGGGATTAATCAGAATGTCTTCTTGGAGTATAGCTTTAGGAGACAATTCTTTTTTATTTTTACTCACAGTCAGATAAAAAAACCAGGTTAAGTCTGATTATTGGGCTTTCGTTAATTGTTCCTGTGATAATCAATAGACTAAAAAAACAGGAAGTTTCTTAGTGTTCATCTTTAGCCTTGTGACTGCCCATCCTCCGCTTTTATGGAGCAGTGTAAAATTTTCCTTCATTACTTTTGTGACAGAGTTTAGAAAAGCTTAACTTTTTAACTCTTCTTAGCCATCAAGCTCTAGCTTAGCAGTTCCACGGAACTTGAGCAGGTGTCACTGGTCTCAGATACTGCTTTCAAGAACAGTAAAGCTAGGCATGAGACCTTGATGGAATTCCTTCAGTAGCTGGTCAACATAAGGTCTCCTCCTGTCAGACAGGACCATCCCAGTGGTACAGAAGCTTTTGGACGGCCTGATTTCTTCTCACTTTCTGCATCTCCCAATTCTGCAGAGCAAGAATGATCGCAAAAAAAAATTTTTAATTCCGATTCATTCAACTAAAATAAATATTTAAAAATATCTTATAATCACTCTTCTAAACATTTCAGGAAAATTAAAGACTCGGAGATTTCCGGATGGATTATCTTACCATTAAGTTTATTGCTCCATAGTTACAAAAAATTTATTGTCATTATAGTCTACTGATAGCCGGCTAGTGGTGGCAAATGTAGCCCATACTAATATCAATCCTTTTGTCTGTATTACTATAACTTAGAGGAATAGGCTTTTCTTAAACAGGTCAAAATCTTTTATTCACACTTTTCCCCTCCAAGTAAATTTGCCTGAGTGGTGCCCCCACCTCTATTTGTATTCTAAATTTGTTGAAAGAGAAAACATGGTTCAAATTTCAAACTGACAGAATGTCTCAAGAAGCTCAAGAATGACATCCGATCTTCATTTTAGCAAGGGAGGCCATTCACATTTATCATAGCACTCAAATTAAGAACAAGAAACAAGAAGGAGAAACCCCTGTGCTTGTACAGAGATACCCAGCTTGTGAATCTGAGTGCATAGCAAAGTGTTTTTAAAAATGTAAAAAGTGACTGATATCTTTTTCAGTCATACATACCTTTCAGCTAAATTTATTATCTCAAAGTAATTAATACCACAACAAATTTCACTCAATCCCTGAAGTTCAAGCTCATAGTTACAATCAAGTCCATATGATTCTAATCTCGATAATACATGTATGAACATTTTCTGAACTGGAAATTAGATTCAGATTATACACTTTTTCCTCTTTTTGTAATGTACACAAACAACTTGAATGGTTGATAATTCAAAGTTAATTTTGTTGCTACGGGGTTTGAAATATCCAAACTCAACTGTAGGCATCTCAAGGCTGCAACTATAATAAGACAATACCCAAGATAACAAACCTTCCAGATGATGACTAGACCATCTGCTCCACAGGATACAATGCCCTCGTGATCAAAGTCCAGGAAACCCTAGGTAGATTTTAGAAATTCAAATATTTATCCAGCTTTTAAGTACAGGTCTACATGGCAAAAACAACATCCGTGTTGAATTGTGACTTTATTTATTGTCCACAGTTTTCCCTTGAGCAGATCCTTGCAAACTTTATAAAGTAAGATTTCCCACAAAGCTTCATTTCAAACTAACATGATCTGTTAGTAGGAAAAGTCTTAAAACTAATTAAGAGTTGTCTACTTGTATCCAAAGAAAGGAGACCCCCTCAACATGCTCAATTTTGTTTTGGGAAACCAATATTTCACTCCTTCTTGCTATCTTTGCCACTATTTGTCATCTCATGTTGACTCAATTTTCTTAGCATGGAATAAGATAAACTATTTCATGACTTTTATCTATTCTTATCTGAAAAGTTTAAAATCATGTATAGCCTATTAGTATTAGGTTATAAACTCCACCATAAGGAGGCCAGGATGGATAAAACATAAAGAAGCAATTTGATTAGGTTCTATTCAACGCATTGAATCAAATCAGTTCGTATAAGAACAGCAAACGGTATAAATAATTATTATGAAGATTTATTTTAAAGACCAAATATTATCTACATCTAAAAATCAAAGCATACGATTTAAAAAACGAAAATTTAAAATTATGACTTTTTAGTTCATGACGAAAATTGTAAAGGATAGCAAAACTTTCCACTCGGAAGGTCAATCATCAACAAGATACTGTGTGTATGGGCTACGTAAAAAATCTTTGTATTGAATGGATGCGTGATGATGTTAAAAAGTGGAAAAAACATCCCTACCTGTACACTACCCCCGTGAGCACAGCATTCACCTAGAAGAGCAGGCTCCCACAGACCAGAGTTCGGAGCATTTAGTTCAGAGCACCTACACAGCAGGAAGAAGTAAGGAAAACCAATGGTATGTTGTTTTCAACTATAACTCAATTTAAATAAGCAAGCAAGTCTGATTTTAAATTATTTTTTATCCTAATAATGTGTTGACTGTCCTTTAGATGCTCATATATATACATATAGCCACAGCCTTTTTTTATCTGCAGGGTATCTTTTCAAATACATAATACAATTGTATTAAAACATGTTAACCTTTTTTTATATCAATATAAAAAAAAAAGAATGCAAAAAAGTACACTGCTGCCAGCTGCTTGTAGTTCTAAAAAAGTTCATATGTAGTGCATTCTGTCCAAATGGGTCGTAAGTCAAATGGCTTAGTTTTTAGATATAGGCTTTTAAAGTTAAGTAGGTGTTCAGAGGTCAAATTTTTATATTTTAGATATTGATGCTAAAATCATCAGTTTTCACACCTAATTGGTGTTGAAATTTCATGTTTTATGGGTTTAATTTTAAATGGTTTGGTTACAAAGGCCTTAATACTTTAGTTTTATAGTCATCTAAACTAAAAATGCTGTTTTCTCCCCTTTCTGAAATTTCACAAGACCTAACCCTGCCGACAGCTATAACTTTATACTGAAGCATTATAGAGCTTTTGTGTTTATGTATTTAAAGTGGAGAAAATAAGCTTTTCTGTGATACCAATATCTGACTACCTTCCAATTTTGACTCAGACTCATTTGGACTGGTTGCAAGACATTTAAGATTACATAGGAACCCCTGGCTTAACAACTAGAAAAATGAGCCAATTTTTTAAAAAGTACGGTATACGTTTTAGCTCTAAATATATTGACAAAACAAGTGAGCTGTTGGCTTTAGAAAAATGGTAGGTGGAGAGAGGTCTGTTCAGAGCATGAGCTTCATTCAACGTTTAAAGTACTATATTCTTATGTACTCCAGTTTACATTCACATTAGAGGAGGAAGGGGAGGGGGTGTCTCTTAAGAAGCTCTTAATAGAAGGCTATCACTTTGTGATGCACAATCAGAACAAAACATCAAATACAAATTTTGAATGATATTTCATTGTCCTGAGTTCCATCCCCAATCTGAAAAATACACTATTTCATTTAAATGTATCCCGTGAACAAAAACCAACCTGTGCGTCCAGCTACAGATTAAATCGATTGACTAAGGTCAAACAAATCAAAGGAATGATGATCCACTTCATTATGCCATAAAAACGAAGATTCAAGAAATTGATGCCAAACGTGTAAAAAAAAAGTAATATGGTTATAGTCTTCCATCTGTGAAGGCAGTCTGAAGATTTCTAGCACTGCCTCTAGCCTGGTACCCATTTCACAGGCGTTTGGACTGAGGCAAGTGTGGATAAATTGCATTAGAAGGCAATTACAACATGACTCATGTTTGGAACTGAACCTGCAACCACAAGATCACAAGTCCGACGAGCAAACAACTAAGCACACTGCCCTAAAAACGTAAATAGAGCTTGAATGTCGCTCAAAGGACTAATTTTTCCAACTTACGTAAGGCCTGTGAAGCGTTCCATGGGGGTTAGGGGAACTCCGTCCTGCCAGGGGTCAGTGCTTGGTCGACGACCCCACAGTCGCAAACACTTGTCTTCAGAGCATGTGACCAGGAACTCCCTTGGGGGAAAAATGTTTCTAATAAGATATTTTTAAACTCAATGGAATTGCATCATTAACTCTTAGGAAGGCGAATTTTTTTTACTAGCCAAGTCCTCCAGAGGAGAATTCATTTGGAGTTTTTTTGCAAAAGAAAAGGGTGTTTTATTAAAACGCACATAACTTTTTTTGTTTTGCAACATAAAACAACAAATCGTTCATTAAACAAAGGAAATTGAATATAGATTCAGATGAAATAAAAATGTTATACCACTAACCTGTTTCATTTTTTGAGGTGATGCCTCTCTTGACCACCCATTTGCTAGATCTATGTAAATAATGTGGTCACCATGAGCTTGAAACAATAGGTTCATGGTTCCTAACAACTCCCCTAAGAGCTAACTGAGCATCTTCAACAAGTTTATCATTTTCAAAGTCGTTTCCATCCGCATATAGTTCCTCAAAACAAGTTAGGAATAGGAGCTGGTGCAGCCAAGACTCTCAAGAACAGAGCACATTCAACTTAGTCTGCTTCATGCTTGTTTAGTTTTAATTTTGTAATGGAATCTAGAGCGTAGGCAGGAAGTCTTAAGCCGGGATTCCATGGTACTGTAGAATAGCGCATGACGCATCCGACTTTTAAAAGATGCGTATTATTAAAATTTCGTTCCCTATTTTCTCTTTGCATCCGATTCCATTAACCGCAAAAGACGGGTGCAGTAGAATAACGCACTGTAAAAAATTGCCCCGGGAGCGATTTTTTAATTGCAACAACGGACATCTTTTGGGCTGGGCTCTTTTTTCATGGGGTGTCAAAGTCAAAATGTTTAAAATCTGACTTCAGATTCGTATTCTCCGTTGAATTTCCGTGCGAACCAAATATGACATATATGCATTTTCAATTGTTGATTTTAATAAATTGAATGTAGCAAAATTAACAGCAATTGTGTTTGACGTAACCAAAACGGGGCCCATCCTGGCCTAGCTGAAACTGAAACTCAGGAAATACCTGTCTACACACCACACGGGACAGAAGGCGCCAGCCAAGTCTGTTGCATGCACATAGGCCTAGGCCTACCTTGCACTGGTCTCAGATTAGATACATGTCTTTAGTATCAGTAAATTTATAGAAGCGTGCAGGCAGAGCAGTTTTGATAATTTATAATTATATAGTCTACTTTCGGATTTCGGATGAATCCAAAATCTATATTTCCTACTGACACACGAAGTCGCTTTGCATATGCAGCTATTAAGATTTCCTGAAAATTCGCTTCTTCCACTGCTGCGCTAAGCAAAAGTAACTTGAATTGGTTAGACATTTTGTTCATTAGACCTATTTGTCTTCAGCGCGCGCTACGATCAATGATAAGCCCACTCCCAACGAAATCATGATATCATTCCCGCGAAAAAGTCGTGCATTTGCGCGCAATCCATTCTCTCATGGAAACAGATTTGCAGTACAGTAAGCGGTACAGGTTTTTACTGCACTGTTTACTGTACAGTAATTCACTGCACCATCGAATCCGGGCATTAGCAGTTTTAGAGAGGGAAATTCCCCTAGAAATGAAACTAAGCTGTTTCCAATAGTTCCGAACAAGTAACATTGTATACTGGTGTAATATACTAGGTCTACCGCTATCGAAGAGTGTCGCAATAACCTCTAGTAGCTCATTATAGAACATCGCGACTATAGACGTGATAACCTTGGGAAGAGTTAAGTGATGACCTGGGTTTAGCGACAAGCATAAGGGTAGCTTATCTTTAAATAAAAGGGTTGACTATTAAAAAAAAGCACAGGCATTGTCGAGCTCCAAACTTGTTATTTGGACGTATTTAGCAACTTATAGTTTATACTGAAAACTCATAGCATGACTAAGAATTTAACTTATGAGCACTGTCTAGTTTTTAACAACTAGAGGTCAAGAGATGGTAATAATAATTTTGGCACATCAGATTCTTTTGGTGTCATCCAATTACAATTTAGTAGGAGTTCACAACATGAGTTTAAGAGAGCTAAGGTGGTAATTTGTATTTGTTGAGTTCTACATCGTGTAAAAGCTTAAAGATGGGGTTAAGTTTTCAATCAATCCAACTTTGCCTGCTACTGGTTTGATTTCTATCTTTTTATAAAACTGCTTATAATACCTGTATTGACTTAGTATAACCCCGGGTAAAGTGCAAAGCATTACATACCCTCCACATGCCAAGCCTAAACATGTAATCTTGGACAAGTGAGCTCTCCTCTTCTGAAGAACAACCTTTTCCTTGTCCGATGATACATCAAATGCAAAGAAGCCGTAACCTGTACCAGCAAAGAGATACCGCTGGAAAACAATAAACGTTTTGAAGCTTAATCTTTTAAGAAAGCAAAACCAATGTACTTAATACACCTTCTCTTCAGCCTTAGATACAACTCAAAATGCTCACATAAAGACACAAAAAAAGCAAGCACATACTTGCTCTTGATTTATCTCACCTTCTTAGCTTTACACAGGTTTTTTAGGCAAAAAGATAGAACAAATGTTATTTTCTGTATATGCAAGATGGACTTTATCTTGTTTTGGTAAGCATATGTGAGACAACAAAGGAAAATTCCGGTGCAAGTCAAAACTTTAAAATGTTGATTAATTTACATGTAGTAAAACAGTATTCTAGGTCCTTGAAGACGTTGAAAAAATAATCCACTCTGGCTTATGTACCGTATAAATATATATATATATATATATATATATACTTATAAAGCCTCTAAAAAGAGGACAAATTGTAATAAGATGAAAATTGATATTTTCAATGCTGGACTGGTACAATGCAGTGTAACGAAGTTAGACATTGTTCTAGTCTAGTTCCTTAGTCATGCTATGTACAATGTAGACCTAGATTAAGGCTACGCTTGTTTTCTTAATGGAAGCGGATTTCATAACTCGTTAAAATCTAG
>BMAT01001872.1:117407-136708 GCA_019649035.1 Elysia marginata | reverse complement strand
GGGTGTGCAACATATTGCAATCTGTAAGAACTAGATAACTGCAACGAGCGCAGCGTAACCACTAGGAAGGTACTCTGACTGAGAAATGATGAAGGCTAGCTTAGCCAAGATGTAGACGCAGGGGTGGAGTGCTTAGCCAAGATGTAGACGCAGGGATGGAATGCTTAGGTATGTGGCATGTGCACATGAACACTGTGTTCGCACTGGTTTGCCGAGGTGGGGAGGAGTGGGAGAACCAGACATCAGTGACCTGCAACAACCAGCACCTGTCCAGCTGCACTAGCCCCTCCCCCACTAGCCCTCGCGAGGCCAGTGGATCCAGGCAGCAGGCGAGCAAGCACTGAACGCAGTGCCTTGAATCATGATTGGAAACAAAGAGCGCCCACCCACCCACCTCCGCTATTTCTCTTTGTCTCTCTCAAGACCCATCTGGGGTCTCTCTTTATCTTTCCATTTGACCATGAGGTGTTGACTTTAAGCGAAAATAGGTCCTAAGACGTTGGCTTAATGCGAAACAAAGTTACTTGAATAAAGAAGGAAAAAAAACAGGACCGTTGTGAGGAGTTGACTTTAACCGAGAGTTGACTTCAAGCGAGTTGACTTCTCGCGGATTTCACTGTATGTGAAATGGAGAAAATCAGATTTTTTTAGCAGAGTGAACTTTGAATAAAAGCACCTAAAGGTTTTTTTATCAAATCATTTTAGGATGAAAATGAAAACGTTACTGTACAGGGATGCCATTTTTCAGTTACTTTCCGTTTTTCCGTTTTCTTATGATAAACTGAATTATAAACACTCACATTTGAACAAGATTTATCACATAAAGAATGACAATTCAGTGCTGCCATAACATGACAGTTACACTTTGAACTCAATTTTCGACCTAAAAAAATGAGTCCAAATTTTACTTTTGCAAGCTTTCAAGTAAAAAAAGTAGACCAGGACGACTTTACTTTCCCAATCCTAGGCTGCAACAGAATTTAAGTACAGCTGCACTTATTTCTTTGTAAACTAGAGAATATAATTTTGGCTTCCTGCTTTTGTTTATTAGCATCCAGTAAGGAATTAATTGAACCTTTGTTTTGTATTACAATTTTACTCGAACCAAACTCATATTATTAGTCTTGCTTTTTATAGATACATTTTATAAGCACAGTATACAATACTAACAATTATTTATGTCTTACTTTTTTGTTTTTCTAGGAGATATCAGTGCAAAAGGGGCTGCGGCTGAAATAAAGTTGCAGCATAATGTGAGGTAGGAAGGCATTTTTATTAAGTTAATAAAAACTTACTCGGTTTTAAACAATGACTATTCAGTGCCCCCAACGGTCACATTTGTATGCGAGAACATAGCACCAAGATTTTCAGCTATTTTCAGAAAATTTGAGATGCATTCCTTTATTTAGCATTTTGCACTTAAATCTATATATATATATTTAGTACTTTACTGGTATTTATCTTCATTCCAAAAGTTTTAAGCCTGTTTTCTTTTCATGAATGGGTGCTTTCAGTTAAGATTATACCCAATTCTCATTCTGGGTACAGCCCAGACTGTAAATATAGAACTGTATGGCAAACAGTTCATTCTATTGAGGTGGCTTCTCATGATTTAATGCATCCCTCAGACTTTAAGACTGCTTGAGTGGCCACCTACAAAAGTCAGGCTTTAGCATCATGTCCAAAGCTGTTAGTTTTAGAAACTATAAAAATATTCTCATCATTTGTTAATTGCATTTAAATTGTGTCCTGTTCTCAATACGATTAACTTTTGAATTGAAAATTCTCTCTCAGCATGTATTGGGCTGCACATATTTTGTTGTTGTTTTTTTTTTTTTCATATCCAAGAAAATATTTTATTTTATTTTATTTTGGGGGTGCTCCTGTGAGAGACGGACCTTCAGGCAAATAGACTTATGTAATGAGGAACATAACCATTTTTTTAGTTAATCTTTACTTATAAACTTATACATACCGCATTCAAGATGTTCCCAAAATGCTTAAAAATTTAAGTTCATCCATTTTACAATAAGCTATTTTGCTTCCTAAAATTTTTTATATTTTTTTCTTCATCTATTTTTTTAGTCCTGGAAGAAACACTGCTTCCTCAAAGAAATCAAGTGAATCTGACAGGGCTTCAGCTCGACTTAGTAAAACTCCAGCCACCTCAAATATTGGTCAAAGTCTCTCTGGAAGAAGTTTAAGATTGTCCAGATTGCAGGTTGAAGACACTGCTAAAACTCCGGACACACAAACAGAAAGTGGAAATAAAAAGTCAGTGTTACAAGAGAGCCCCGGCAGTGCCAAAGGGGGGAAAATAGCTCAAAGTAAAAATACCGCTAGCATTACAAAGAGTTGCAAGACTCTGGTCCAAAACACGAAAGATAGCCCAGGCAGCAGAAACAGAAAACCTACTCAGGACACAGGGACTAAACTTGATATGAAACAGACCATACATTCTTCATCTCCTGCCACAAGAAGCAGTCGTAGCTCAGGGGTGGGAAAAAAGGACATTGATTCAGATGACACAAATAGCAGTAAGATTGCTGGGACAGTGATCAAAGAGCCTGCTCCAGGTGACCTTCAACAGATTGTTATTTCACCTGCAGTGACTACAAGAAGTAGAAGAGGAAAAAGAAGTGAGCCTTCAGAAGAATTGACAAGTAAGCTACATGTAAAAGATCCTCAGAATAAGACCGATATCTCCGGTTCCTCCCAGACTAAAGCAGTATCAGAATCAGCAGGTCCAACTAAAATGACTCCTGGGGAGACAAGGAAAGTTAGCACAAAAAGAGATAGTTCAGTGGACAAAAAAGAATCAAGTGTCTCAAAGGAAGTTGTAGTTCAAGCACTGTCAGAAAACTCCATTCCAGGAAGAACAAGGAGAAGCGCTGCAAAGGAAAGTGGGTTAGCAAAACAAGACCTACAAAGTGGGTCCATTGTGTCAGTAGAAAGCAAGACTGCTACAAAAGAGATGGATGAAAACCTTAAACAGGCAACAAAACGGGATTTGGAGCAGCCAGAGACAAGTAGTGTGGCAAAGAGAAAGAGACTAAATGAGCAGAGAGAAACAATTGCTCCAGATGTAAACAAAAGCAGTAAGTTGAGCAGTAAGGAATCTGTTAGAGCTGGTAAGCGGAGAGCAGAACAAACTCTGCAGGGTCAAAAGGAGGCAGAGACGAAGAGCAGAAAGCAGTCTGAACCTGCGCACAAAAAAGAAAAGTTGAGTGAAAATGATATTAATGACGCCTCTACAGACAAGGAAAGAAAGAATAAGTCCCATGCTGATTGTGACATTAAACAAGAAGACTCTTGTGATGTGATCTCCGATAACAGCCATCATGCAGATGAGTGTCAAGTGTCAAAAGTTCAAACTGTTACTTCTCGCAAGGCAGCAAAGAACAATACCTATGATCCAGAGGTTACACTGGCTGTTCGATTACTGAAAGTAGAACATGTTCTTGACCAAATGGCTCAAGAGATTGGAAGTACAAGTGCTGAATCTAAAGTAGAGGACAAATCTGAATTGCACAGCTCTGATCCTGAGGTCCTGAAAATAAAAGATGAACCATTGAGTTTTGAAGAGAGAGTACCTGAAGACTGGTCACAAGCACCGGACAGAATATTGAATGCCACAAATTCGAAGGAATCAGTAAAAGAAAATGCATCTGAAACTGTTCACTCTGAAAGCAAAGAAACAAAAGAAGAATTTGGAAACAAAGAAGTTGATGGTAGTATTGAAAGCAACAAAATTGATGTGAGTGGTGAGAACAAAGGGATAGATAAACTACCTCAAGATACAAATATTGCAAACAAAGAAGATGATAAAATATCTCATAATGCTGATATTAAAAGAAAAGGGACAATCAGAGAGATGGATTTTTCACTTCAGACTGTTAATGTTGAAAGTAAAGAGACAATCCCAGAAATAGATAGTGCATCTCAAAATGTTAATGTTGAAAACAAAGAGATACCCACAGAAATGGATAACACATCTCAAAACGCTTGTGTTGCAAATAAAGAAACAGTCAAAAAAATGGATATTATACTGCAAACTGTTAGTGTTGAAAACAAGGAAACAATCACAGAAATGGATGATGCATCTCAAAATGTTAGTGTTGAAAACAAAGAAACAATCAAAGAAGTAGATAATACACTGCATAATGTTAGTGTTGATAATAAAGAAATAAATAAAACATCTCAAATTACAAATGTTGTAAACAAAGAGGAAAATACGAAATTTCAGGACTTATCTGAAAGAAACATGGATATAAACAAACAGCTTCCAGATGCTGATAAAGAAACTGATGATATTGAGAGTATTGTGTTTAAATCTGATCTTCATTCAGACGATGTAGGAGTAGAATGGCAAGAAGTAGGATATGTTTCACAGGAAAAAGATGAAGGCAACAAATGCGAACATTCAAAAACAAATAAACCAGTTAATACAGGGGAAATAGATCATGATGAACTAAAAAAAGTAGAGATTAAAATTGAAACCAATTTCGAGAGTGAAAAAGCAGAATCTTCTGCAAGTGTCCTTCCTTCAGAGCCAATTGATGATGGGTTGGGAAATTGTGACACTCTGCAATATGACAAAATAGAAAGAGTTGAAATTAAACAGGAAATCCTTGAGCTATTTGAGGATGCAGAATGTGATGAAGCAGTCCCTGTTGAAGACATAGATATCAAGCTAGAGGATGAAATTGAAGGGTTTGAAGTTGTTGCTGAGTGGAGTTCATTACCTCGTAAACCAGTCAGCAGGGAAGACATGGTAGAAGATTCAGCAGCAGCGTTGGAACCAATTGCTTCAAGCAAGCCAGGTGATCACTCTGAATTGCTCATGCCTCAAATAACCGGCAACTCAATGCTGGAAGGTAGCACTGATCAGGGGAGCGTCATAAGCTCTTCATGCTCTAAGCCAGGGGCGGCTGAGGATAAAGGTAGTAGTGTGCCTCAGGTCAGTGAAGCTGCAAGGGTAAATGAGATAAATGACAGTGCTGTACTAAAGTCTTGTCCAGAGGCAACTGAATCATCACTAGTGCAGATTGAGCAAAGCAAAACCCCATGTTCACATAGTTCACTGCAGTCTGAGCAAGATTCAACACAGGAGGCAGAGGGAGCTTCTTCTAACCCTCCAAATACTAGCAGCACAACTGATACTGAGATCAAAGAAAAAAAGGCAAATTTTGCTGAACAAATCCATTCTGAAAGGGACAAATCTTCCCTTGAGCCCTCCAATGCTTTTGCCTCCACTTTGGAAATATCAGAGGCAGATGATGTAGTTATAACTGGGG
The DNA here is from genome assembly GCA_019649035.1 of Elysia marginata. Classification (NCBI taxonomy): domain Eukaryota; kingdom Metazoa; phylum Mollusca; class Gastropoda; family Plakobranchidae; genus Elysia; species Elysia marginata. The sequence continues at coordinate 131,411 of BMAT01001872.1, read as the reverse complement.
TAGAGCCAGCATCTCATACCCCTAAAGCTGTAACAGTGCCACCGCCAGTGGCAAAGCTTCTACAAAAAGTCTGCTCCCCAAAAATGTTTGGTGAAATAATCAATTCTAAAAAAATATCTTTTGTCCCTAAGAGTGAGAGAGTAAAGGAAAGAGGTCAGCCTAAACCAGGTCATCTTAAGTATTCAGTTTGTGTAGACAATGAAGTACAAAAGGAAGTATGTATTCCAGAAGACACCGTTCAAATTGCTCATTCAATTGGTAAAGACAATAAGATGAATATCCTTGATCCTGCGTTAGCAGCTCAGTTGCCAGGCAATATTTTTGCTCCAAAATCTCAAGCTGAACACGCTCAAATTAAGCTTCATTTGTCTTCTGGAAAAACAGCTCTCATCAATTTGAAAAAACATTATGAAGTATCTGCTGAGAAAACCCCATTTAAAGGATCAGACGAACCTGTTACACTTCCTCTTCGGTTTCATGTTAAAGATAAAAACTTAGGAAATGCAGAGAGCAATGCAAATGTTACTGATGGAGGTCCACCTTTCTTGAGGACTACAACAGAAAGCATTCGAGGATTGAGTGAGGAACTGATGACACAGGTGTCTGTGACTGTTCACAGCTTGCCACGAAAGCGAAAGGAAAGGACAGTCCCTGGGTTACTTGTGTATCCCAAAAAGTTAAAAAGGATGGGCCAGGCCAATGGCCTAAGCTTATTAGGAATGAGTGCACTTTCTGCTTCCCTGGCTGACTGCCAATCTTTAAAAGGTAAGCTTGGCGGCAAAGCTAATGAACAAAATTCAAACTTCATAGGTTCAAAAACAACCAAAGATACCACTGTAGATGATGATCCCATCCCTGAGGAAACCCCTGGATTGATAGTACCCAGGCCTTATGGTCGCCTTACAACAGCTGGCAAACATTTCTTTGATGAGATCGAAGAAAACTGTCCACTTAGTCCAGGCAGTAAAGCATTTGCTGAGACATTAGTCAAGCAAAGAGACTTTCTTGAGGATCCAAGGCATTGTGAAGCATTGGAGAAAATTGGCTTAGTTCCTATTACTTTGGACACAGTTGAGTTGCTCAACTCTGACACTAAGTCTCAGGCAGGAACTTTTTACTCTAGCGCTCCTACAACTTCTAAACAAACACTGGAAAGTGAAGAAATAGAGAGGCCAAACAGAAGCTGTCCACTTTTGGCAGAAATTCCAAAGTTTGTCAAAGGAAAATCACAAATGACTTTATTACCTAATTTAGATGATTTAGATGATTTAATGGAAGTTCAAAAACCAGTAGAAAGTCGCAATATATTGAGCTCTAAAAGTCAAGTTGTTACTCTCCAATCACCGGTCAGCACAAGCATTCCCAAACCTATAATTGTAACCAGCGCAGGCTTTTCTGCCCCCATCATCTCAACTCTCCCATATAGTGCACGAAGTGCAAGTACAAAGCATATCACCAATGCCACTCCTTCTGTCTCAATCACTTTAGCAACATCTGATGCTGTCTCACAACAGTCAAAGACCACCAGACAACCAAAAATGGTGAGTTTACTTCCTACGTCAGGCATTGTTAATGTCTCTGGCTCTAGCCAGACTATACCTTCTTCACAATCACCAGGCATTGAGGAAGCATCTGAATCTAGCCAAAAATTGCAAAAAGGGCATCCTGAAACTAGCTTATTGGCCAAGGCTTTGACAGAACCACAAAATGAACAGGAAGATTCAGCAGTAAGCAGTGGAACTCTTGTCATTGATGGAAATTCCCAAACAAATGTATCAGTAGATTCTTCCAAACAACTGCATGAAGTGCCAGCAACTGTGGCTACAAAGAATGGAACTCGTATTGTTAATGGGGAATTGATTCTCCCACAGCTACGGACTTACAGCCCGGATGACATGGAGGAAGATTTCTACCCTAACACGGACGGAGTGATTATACCAAAGAAATGTGAGTCTTTTTTTCTTCTGTCGTATAGGAACTGAGATTATTAGACTAGTACCAATCTACAAAAAAAAATTAATTTTTATTTATTTGTTATTTTACAAATGATTTTTACTGATATGATGCACTTATGAACACTGCTGTCAAGAGTCTTGCTATCATGCCAGTGGAAACCTCCAAAGTCAAAGTCTGATAATTTGAAATTCTCATAACCCAATGCCTTGTTATTTTTTTTTCTATTTGTTTTTGTTACATTAGGTACCGGCAAAGCAAGACATGGGAATTTCAATTAAGTAGATAAATTTTGGACATGTTCAACCTAGAAAAATCATTTTCCCAGTTGACCATAATTAAAAGGGGTGTCAATGTTTTCATCGTTCTTTTATCTTTCAGAATACCAAAGAACTAACATCTTGAATTTTACAAGGATTTAATTACTTTGGTATAAAATAAAACCTAATTAGACCTCAACGGCCTTTTTCAGCAATGTGCAGTTGAAGCGTTTAGACCTTGCCTTGCGAGATTGGCCAGGTTTTTAGAGCACGAAAATGTATGCAAGCCCATCTTTGCCTTAATAGAAAGTCCAAAATAAGCTGCCTTTTTATAAATAATTCATTAATTGGGCCTTTTCAGTAGAGCTTAAATTGTGGGATTTTGTGAATTGTACTTTGAATTAGTGGTTCCAGTTATCCTAAAGTGGGTGTCCAGCCAATTTTTACTTTATTTTATTTTGACATTTTGTAAAATATGCATTCCTGCATTTTCAACCAACCAATGATATTTCATTTTCAATGTTAAGTTCATACGTTTGTCTCTTGATTCAAGTAAAATGAGTCTGAAATAAACATTGGCAAAAGAGTTTTTTTGTTCTTATAGTAAGGAAATGTTGTAACTTACACAATTTTTTCACAACTGTCTCCGTCTTTACGATGTTGTAATCATAAAAGCATTCATCATATTGACTTCAAATTCTGCAAGTATCTTTCTTAAGTGACTAGCTTTCATTTAAAACAATTTTTATTGCTGTATCTCAATATTGAAATTTTTGCTGCCGACCCAGTTACATTTGACTTTTTGAGCTCACAACTTAAATTTAATGATGTTCAGTTTTTTTTAACACTAAGAGTAACTGGATTTTGTAGCGTGGCCCGTGGAAGGTTTTCCTTATATTCCCTAGCAGTTTCACTTAATTTCAAAGCATGCAAGGCTTATAAAAAGCATTCCTAGAGCAAAGCTGCTTTTTTAGAATTCACAGAGAAAGGTCTTAGTTGCATGAAATGAATTAAGATTACTGTGTGTATACGTGTATGCAAGGGCCAAGTGAGAGAGTGAGGTGCTAATACTAATTAAAGAGCATAAAAGTTTAAGTATTTGTACTAGCTCTTCTCAAAATCTTGCTTTTTTGTCTTATTTTCTTCTTAGCTCGGGAGTGTCCATGCCCTGGTTGCGATGGTACAGGTCACATTACTGGACAATACACTCATCACAGAAGGTAAAAGAATGCAGTCAGTTTACATTGTGATTGTAGAGCAATGATAAGTTGCACCTATGATATAAGACATACAGGGATGCCCTTTTTCCGATTTTAACCGGAAATCCGTTTTTTTCCGATCGTCCGTTTTTTTCGCCTGAGAAACTCAGATAAAAATTATGAATAACCGGAAAAAATTTGCAATCCGGTCTGAGTGCCTAACTTTGTGACGGAAATATTTCCGGTTGTGCCACCCGCAACCCGCCAATGCAAGCTTTTGTTTACATCTCAGAATCGCTTCATTAGCCTTACTGGTATCCGAGTATACGATCGGACGAACTTGACCTCTGAACTTGCGAGAGTTCAAGTCAAGATTCTCTAATGTGACCAATGAAAGAGCGGTATCACTTACTGACTTAGCACACCTCGATCTCATGAACGGCGGCCTTCACCTACCTGCTCGAGTGGGTGCCGATTCCCTTGACCTAGAGTCGCGATTTACCGATATCATTTCACTGTTATTAGCGTTAAGCAATTTTCTAGTGTTTAAAATGCCACTATTTATAAACTACCGCATCCATTCATATATTCTACAAGTTTACATATTAATGAAGTATTCCTAGGCGTGAACACAGTCCGGGCCCCTACTGGTTGGGTCGGTGTCAGTATAATGTGACCGGCTGAGGCTAAGTCATGGTATCCCCGCTAGTCTCTGAGTGGCAGACCGTAAATTGTCATTATGACCCAAGCCCTGAGAGCACCTTTGAAGTGGAATTGGGCTTTTAAAATATCCTTCAATTAATTAAACCTAGGTGTGAACGGAAACGAAACAGCGGACCTCAACTTTACTAACTTATACTGTTATACTAGCACATCTAGTCTAGTCTTCCATGAACTGCACAATGTAAAAAAATTAACCATGTGAAGCAATTCATCTGATTGTCTGCCAAGCGATCCGACAGTTTTCTATTATACATGTAGTTAGCTAACTATTATCAAAGAGTTTGGGACCACTATTCAATACTCTTTGCAGTTGCTAACAACCGGAAAATGTATGTACTATGAAAACCTGCCAAAGAGGCTGTCAGGTCGCGATAGACCTAGGTCTAGATTTTAGATGTAGTCTAAATTATTGATTTATTCTGTGGTGAGATTGCAAAGTTAACCCGAACTGCATCCTGCTGAAATTAAATGCTAGGTCTAGATCTAGTGAACTTTGGATTTTCCAGTGGTATAATCTAGATTCAGATAGGGATGCAAGTTTTCCGATTTTGCAGGAGTTCTAATTTTGTTAGCAGTTTTCTCTAGCCAAAAAAGCAGGAACACGTAAAAAAAAGGCGGTTAAAGAAAAACCTCCATTCCTAAGTTTAAAAGGAAATTAAAAATTTTTTTTTAGCTTTTGGCCTATATAGCTGTGAAGGCCATCTACATGTACCCGTTTTAGTCGATCTATCAAAAGCTTGTTTTTGGGGTAGATGTTGGTTACCAGTGCTAGGTGGAGCAATTTATGAAGCTGTTAAAATTTCCTGCTTTTTATTATAAGGCGCTTGGATCCCTGTTTAAATATTGATTTAAACCTATTAGATTAGAAGTCTACCATGGCCCACATAACAAAAGGGTAGTGGATAATGCCAGGAAGAAAACTTTCACATGCCATGAAGAGAGCAAAAGGAACTCAAATCAGCCAGCCTTCAACAACAGAAGTGCTAAACAAGGGGTTTTTTCCTTTAAAATTGAATACTGGCATTGTGGCCCTGGGTAGTTGACTCTCTTGTGGTAACTCAACATCTTCATTCATTGACCTGTGATATGAGTCACCCATCAAAATTCGAGGGGGGGGGGGGTTAAGCCACTGGGGATGCTTTGGGTTGTAGTACTTTGGTAAAAAATCTGGCTCCTTCAGTTGGGTTTGAACACTATATTATCACAGTATGTCATTTATTCAGTCTAAGTTGATGTATATGAAGACCTGATAGCAGGCAAAAAAAGTTCAGGTTTTTTCTTTCTTTCTGTCTTGAGGGCATCCCTGGACATACATGTAGGCTATGCAATGGGGTTACCCCAACGTTATTCGTAGTAATAAAAATGAACTTTATGGCATTGCATTGCTCTATGTCTTTTATATCAACAAGACTAATAGGTCGTGTTTGTCGTATATTGACTTTACCAAACTTTTTTGCTGACAGCTGAATTGATTTTTAAAAATGGCATGTACAGTAGTATCCTGTAAAACGCACTCCAGTTAAATGCATGCTACGGTTAAACTAATGCCAAATCGCTATGAAGGATTTATTACTATATAATCAGTATACCCTAAACGCACGCGGCACGTTATATCGCCTAAACGCACGCTACGAAATCGGGAAAAATTACCTTTTAAGTGGACCAGGCAACCACTGGGATGCGAGCGACAGCGAGCTAGCTTGTTTCGGGGAACAGCCAGCATCATTCCACAGAAATTCGCACCTTCTTTGTTAAAACGCAGGTCTATTTACCCACGTGTGAAGGGTTAGACTTGGGGGCAGGATTGTGAAGCTTTTTGGGTCTCCCAAGTGCCGTGTGTTTAACTGGATACTACTGTACTAAGAAAAGGTAAAGAAAGAAAAACAAATAACCCTGTTTTTTTTTAAAAAGCTTTTTCTTTTAATTGGAAAAAAAAAAAAAGAAAGACTAACAAAGCAGCAAAGCAAACCCCCTTCAAGCTCATTTCTTATGAAAAAACCCAAACAAACAAGGGAAATAAGCAGGCAACAAAAATTAAGGAAATATTCAGTATAAACAATTCATTGGACCTCGGATCCAGCAAAATTAGCAGGAGATATAGATTGAGTCCGTTAAAACTAAAGCTAGTAAGAAGCTAGTTCTCTTTGAAGTAACCCAAAAGGAACTAAAGAAGGAAATAATACTTTATCAATTCGGAAACCTTATATTAAAACGAGAGAAAACAGAACACAGACAGTGCTGCAAGTTTTTATAGCGGGGTTTTCCTTTTATATACATGTATAAATTGTAATCACTCTCTCTTTGACACTGACAGCTGTACATGGCTAATAATATGAATAACCAACCAAAAACAAGGCAAAAAAAAAACAACCATTAACTGATTAAGTTCAGGTTCTTTTTGAGTTGGTTGAAAACAAGGTTAGTCTGAACTTAGTTCATTCTATACTAGATCTAGGAAATTTTTTTAAGGTTTTAAAAAAAAAGAGAAAAAATTGGGACTTTATTTCAGTTTATTCATTGAATGCAAGGTTTTGTGTAGTCCCAAGGTTTTTGGATACACGGTCAACTGTAATGGCTGTTGATGTCCCCATGCTTTTCTCTTTAAGTTTAACTATATATTTTTATTTATCAACATTATACAGTGAACCTTGGATATAACGAGATAGTAGGGCCTGGCATTATATTCTCGTTGAACCCGAGGTCTCGTTGAATACAAGGTTGTTTTAAAATCATTTAAAAAAGCATTGCAGACTATATTGAAGAGGAAAACATGATAGGCCTACATACTACATTTGTAAATGGTCGTTAAAGGGTTGTTAGCAACACTGACAGCTGAAGTAGAAGGCATCTTGGTGTTCTCTCGTAGTGTAAAAAGTACTGTACAATGTAACTGTATCGTGAACGGTGAAGTTAAAAAAAAGCACCAAAATTTAAACTGTGTGTATGATGAACTATGGTGACGATGTGAGCTAGCCGAAGTTTGAGAGACAATGACTAACGATACTTTTGCGCATGCAGTTTTAGCATTGTCAGTACAGGTGTGTACTAAAACTACGGTACGTAACTAAAAGTCTACAGCCACATGTAGGTTTATGTAAACTCGGGCATCGCGCTTTGTTAAGTTCACTACAACCCACGGTCCTCCCCTTCCCCTCTCCAGTTTTCCGCCGGCTCGTGCCTCGCCCAGCCTCCCCTTCCCCTCTCCTGCTTGCCTCCGGCTCGGGTGCTTGCCCAGCCTTCTCTTCTCTTTGTTACATCTGTAGTCCTGCGCTACTCAGTTCCCCCCCCCCCACCCCCAACACACACGCACATCATGTCTTGCGCTGCGTCCATCACTGGACCTACCTTGGTCCAGCCGCAATCCTCGTCAGCTCGCCACTGGCCCTACCCTGCTCTCACATACTGCTGAGGCACACACACACAGACACACCCGAACAAGTGCAAACAAGCATCATAACATAGACAAAGGCCTAGAATAAGCCCGCGAGTGTTGAAACACGTGAATTAGCAAATGATCTGCAGTTTGATGTAAATTTACTGGTGTACCGAAGCCATAGGAATGGGCTTACTTCCCTTGTTGAACCCGAGGTGGGAAAACTTGGTACTCGTTGGATCCAAGGTTTTTAAATACAGCCAAAGAGTAAAATAAAACGGGACTTCATGTATCCCTCGTTGAGCCCGAGGTCTTGTTGGGTCCAAGCTCGTTGAAATCGAGGTTCACTGTATCATTTTCCAAAGAAATGTTGATATAACTCATGGATTATACTGTATCTAACTAATTAGTATGCTACTATCAGCAGCATTGGTTATAAGTAGGTTTCCAGTGAGTTATTTTTGTACTCAGAACAGGTCTATTAATAGTATTGTAGACTACATGTATGTAACTATATTTGTCTCCCATTCTATCCAAATGAGCCTAGTTTTAGACTTAAGCTTTCAAAGTTTAGTAGGTGTTCAGAAGTCAATTTTGTTTTTATTTTAAACATTGACGCTAAAACTATTTCTGAACAGTTTTTAGTTCAGTTTTTACACCTTATAATAATATTTAGTTGAAATTTTATTTTTCATATGTTTAGTCTTAATTGGCATGGTTCCTAAGGACTTGACACCTTTATAGTTGTCTAAACTTTAAACACAATTTCTCCCCCTTTCTGAAATTTCATGAGTCAAACGTTTGGACTTCAAAGTCAAACGGCTATAACTTCCAACAAAAGCATGATAGAGCTGTTGTGTTTGCTGTATTTGAAAATAGCAAAAATAGGCTTTTCAGTCATGCCAATATCTTTTTACTTTCCAATTTCAACTTGAGACTCATTTCGACTGGTTGTAAGATATTTTTTTTCTAAATGTAAACAGGTAGGCCAATAGAAATTTAATGATGTATACTCGGAATTCATTTTCACATGCATATTTCTTTCAGCTTGTCTGGATGTCCAAGACGGAATACATTGTCACCAGATGTTTTTGAAGGTAAGGAAAACTTTCATCACATAATGTAATAAGCTGCTTTTAATTTTTTTCTTTCCCTTTCTACCTCTAATAGCTGCATTGAATTTGAAAGCAATCGCAGGAGGGGTGAAAATGAAAAATGCCATTTCTAGTATGGTATTTAGTCTTATTGTTGTGTTTTTCTACGATACTTAGGGAGAATTCAAATTTAAGTTTACAGAAAACGAATCTTCAAAGCTTTTTGCCAATATTTAAAAAATTTACTTTTTGTTTAAAGATGACTAAAATTGTATTATTGTTTATATTGTAGGTTTATATACTTATCTGTCTCTAAATGTGCATTCTTTAAAAAGCTAGATGAGGATGTAAGTGATTCATTTTTTTTATTGAATGATGTTCCCACACCAGAATGATTAAAACCAGATACAAACCATTATACCATACAGCCAGTCCATACTTTCTGTCTTGGCTGTCAGTGCTTAATCTTATGCATTCCTGTTGCGAAAAGCTTTGTCAGATTTTAAAAGTTTCTTTTTTAAAATTTATTTTTCAGCTTTGATGAAGAAGACAGACTCAGGTGCAAAGTAAGTACATGTCATTGTGTGGTTATGGTCACTAACACAAAGTCCCTATCTCCTGGTGGCAGAAAACCTGCACTGACACCGAAATTACCACATTTTTAAGCCTCTGTTTCACTGTCTTATTTTTATGTAAATAGATAAAAAAATTATATCACTAAAAATCTCATTTCCTCTTCTTCTGTATTTTGTTTTGTTTTAATTGCTTTGTGGATTCTATGCAAAGTGCTTAAAGTAAATGTTTGTCATATTGCCTGTGGTAGTAGGAATAAGATATCTCGGGGCAGAATTAATTTTTTTCTGACGATTTAAACTGTCATATGATTGGAAGATGTTCTAGTTTAGCTTTATACTACACAATGAGAGGCAAATGGCCTCTAAATAGTTTAGATGTCGTTAAAGACTTTCAACAAAGATTTCTAGGGTTGTCTGACTTCTAAAATTAGGTTTTGTGGTATCAACATAAACTGCAGCCAATTTCCTCTTTTTTTTTTTAATCATGAAAATGACATATACATGGGTCAAAATAATTATTTGAATTTGAGAAAAAGAACTGAATGACGAACTGCTAGTGCTAAGCCTTTACCAAAATAGTGTCTCCCAATGTTTAGATCTAGCATTCTTGGGAAGTTGGCCTTTTGTTGTCAAATCAATTTTTTTGTTCTTCTATTGATAGCCAAAGTCATTGCAATGCTGGTGAAAACTTTTTAAAAACTTTATTCCCAACCTGTTTGATAGCTGATCAATAGAGTGAAAAATTAATTGGCTTGGTCCCCTGTTAAATTTACAGTAACATGTATACTTTTGACGATCTTAGACCTCAATGATTTGAAACATGGTGAAAATGAAAAATATGAAACATTATTTATTTAAAATTAGGTAAGTTCTAAAATAATCTATTACCACTGAACCAGATCTTTATGAATAGGATAAATATGATGATATTCTTTTGATTTTGTCTTGTAGTTGTAGGCCTACCTCTTATGATTGAAATACCAAAAAGTACTATTAATTTTATTGGCAAAATTAATATCAATTTAAAATTCAGTTATTATAACCGAATGCTATTGCATGCTTTCAAATTTAATTATTCTTAGGTACCACAGTAATACTAATAAATAACAGAAATAACAGGTATTGGTAACTTCTGATCAACCTCCAGCAAAAAAAAAGTTTGCAGTCAGCATGAACTGAAACCAAAGTGAACCTTCTGGACATAGCTATAGTTTTGATGATGAATATTACTACATGGTATAATTTTGATCTCACTGTACTTAACTACATGTATTTTCACAACTATATGTGTTGCAACCAGTCTAAATGATTCTTAAGTCGAAATTGGAAGGTAGTCAGATATTGGTATCAAAGAAAAGCTTATTTTCTCTATTTCCAAGTACAACAAACAAAAGCTCTATCATGCTTCTGTATGAAGTTAAAGCCGTTAAGTTGGCAGGATTAGGACTTGTGAAGTTCAGAAAGGGGAGAAAACCACATTTAAAGTTTAGATGACTTGAATGGTATGGAGGCCTTACTAACCACACCAATTAAAAGTTAACACCTAAAAAATGAAATTTGAACATCAATCAGGTGTGAGAACTGTTAAAAAATAGTTTTAGCGTCAATCTGAAGTTAAAAATTTTGACTTCTGAACACCCACTGAACTTAAAAAGCCTATATCTTCAAACTAAGCCTTTCAACTTATGACATTTGGACAGAATGCGACTTATGCGAGACATATGAAATTTACCATTACTTTTTTAAATAATAAGCTTGTGTATACAAACAGGACATATAGAATTTGCACATGTTACTTTTTTTCACAGATATTTCTGCACTTGCTTAAATTTAAAGTGTAAGATTTTTAATTCATGTATACCATACATGTTATTTTTTTCTTTGCTCAAATCAACTTACTAAGCCAATGCAGCAGCTAGCAGCTTGTCTAGTATGGTTTGTTAACTTTCAAAATAAAAGTGCTGTGTCATAGTTTCATTTGATTTGTAAATAATTAATATCAATTTATATATTTTTTCCTTTAGTCACTGGCTTTAAGGGTAATTTTAATCTGTAACCAGTGTTCCCAATAAGAAAATAAGTAGCAAAATCAGATGCAGCATGCATGAAAAACATAAATTATATACAAAGTGTCAAAAAAATTTTAACTTTAGTGTGAAAAATAAGATTTTTATGATGAAATCACCGCAAATATTGCGCAGTTTGACAAATTTTCTTCCAGACGGGAATTTTGGCTATGATATAAGATTTTTGGTTTCACAAACTTTTTTTCCATTCCTTTTAAATCACTGAAAAAAATTGAGTGTGCTCTCTGTATAAATTTAAGTCACCCTGATGAGTTTTGAAATAGTCTGTTCAATATTTTAACTTTTATGTCAGGTAAAAAATGCCTTTGTAACTACCTTTGCGAGCAATTTTGCTGTGGCGTGTGTTATTTTTTACCATTTTTAATGACCAATAAAATTTTATTATAATTTAAACTGTCTGATTTTTTTTTTGTGTGCAAAGTCATTGTACTTGAATTTATAAAAATAGAACTTTGTGTATTTTGAGCTTTCAGACAATTCTGTTACATGCCCTATAAAATTGCCCAATGCGCTTTACTTCAATTGTATGCGCAACATGACAATTTCAGAAGACTGCCAAATTTTTATTTTTGAACCGATTTTGATCAAATTCACAGGAAATTTCAGGTGTCCTATATATCTTAACATTGGACTTTGTTTCATTTGACTTTAAGGTGTTTGAAAAATCAGTTTGTGGTACGTAATATAGAGGTGACTGACCTAGTTTTGGAGAGATACAAATTGAAACACAAATTGGGAATGAGATTACAGCTCAAATTATGTCCTATATCAAGAACAATAAATTTGCACTCTATTCTCATTCCTGATATGGAAATGTAAGGGAAGAATAAAAGCAGTAAGATTATTTTTGTACTCTATTCACTGTCTGTTTCCTCTGCCATATTTGATCCGCGTCTCTTTCTCTAGTTTCCTTTTCTCTTGTGAATATTTGTTTTGTGTATCTGAGGCTGTGACAAAAGGCTTTGCGTAAAAGACAACTCTTGGTGCAGACATATTAATTTTGAAAAGGTCCCATTTAATTCTAATAAAACTTGCAAAAGACAGTGGATTTATTGATGTTAAAACTGAAGTATTATAGTTATTCTCAAGACTTCCATCATCAGTACAAAGTTCTTGCTTTTCAAAATTCAGGTCAGAATCACTCATGACTCAAAAAGTGTGTCTTTTCTCATGTCGGAATCACTCGCTAGATAACTGGTTTTGTGCCCTAAATATCGTGTACTGTGAAAACTATTTATTTTCAAAATGTTGCATTTAGCCCGTTACATATTTCAAGCAAGATCATAAGACAAACTTTTGTTTCTGAAACATTTTTTTAACCCCAAAGCCTGACATGACATCACTCCCGACTTGCCTCACGACCTTTTGTCACAATCACATCTTCTTTCTGGCTTTGTTGGCTTTTTATATACCAATATACCTCCCTACCTGTCTTTCTATGGACTCATTGACCTAAGCTTTGGGGCCTAAGTGAGTCAATGTGAAACGCAGTTGGTGCTTTTTATCTCACCTTTTGCATAGCGGTGGCTTACATGTAACAACTTTCAAAAGAATTTGGTAATGACTATTTGGTAACCATTCTTTTTTGTTTTAGGTGTCCTACTGTTGGCTGCAATGGCAGGGGCCACATTAACAACAACCGCAGTACACACAGAAGGTTTGTCTTTGTTTTCCTACTAGACCTACTTTTAACAGCATTTTTTGTTCTTTTGATATTACACATGCTTAATAACCTATTTATCACCCTCGATCCATAATTTGCCTTTGCATTGAAACGAAAGGTCTTAGGCTGCTTTCATTCAATACATAAATATAAGAATTACACCGAATTCCCAACCTCAGTGAAAATTTAGTAATGGGTTAAATTTAAGTGTTAAGTAGGCCTACATTACACATGCCCTACAGCTCAGGAGGAATAGCAGCTAGTGTTATGTTCAAATTTCAGGTAAGATATTAAGTGTTCATGGAAAAAAATTGGAGCCAAATATTGCTGGTAAAATTGTCTTTTGGGCAGCAGTGCTAGTTGTCAAAGCCGTAGGTGCCACTTTTCCACTGAATAGCGAAAATTCTGCTATGATATGACCTTTCTGATGTTTTCTGTCATCAACCACCATCACCCAATGTTCAAGCATTTTTTACACTATCACTGCTACAAATTTGAGGACATTTGTCTTGCAACCAGTCAAAATGATTAAGTCAATATTGGAAGGTAGCCACAAAAAATGGGATCACATTAAAGCTTATATTCTCTACTTTCAAATACAACAAACAGAAAAGCTTTATCATGCTTCTGTATGAAGTTATAGCCGTTTGAAGTCAGCAGAGTTAGGACTTGTGGAATTTCAGAAAGGGGAGAAAATTGCATTTAAGTTTAGAAAACTATACATGTGTGGAGGCCTTAGCAACCATAACAATTAAAATTTAACACATAAAAAAAAATTCGACATGAATCAGGTGTGAAAAGTGTTTATATATGGTACATGTATTACTCTCAATATCTGTAATAAAAAAAATTTGACTTTTAACCACCCATTAAACTTTGAAAGCCTATATCTCAAAACTAGGCCTTTCAACTTAGAATTCATTTGGACAGAATGCAAGACATATACACAATGGGTCACTTTCTATAAAATCATTTCTGTTCTACTCCATTACAGCATAAAAAAGAGGACCACATGTCACAAAAACCTGCAGCAACCAACTTTTCTTATGAAGAGCTAAGGGATAACCTACTTTACAA
>BMAT01001872.1:29815-46987 GCA_019649035.1 Elysia marginata | reverse complement strand
CCTGCCTTTTCAACCGCTATTTCCAAACTAAAAATTCCATTGATAAAAACCACACATGAAATGAAAGCTACGTGCTTTAGCAAGTCACATTAGTTTTTTGACAACTAGTGACGGTCCCTGCCCACAAATGTGCATTAACCAAGAACAAGTTGTTCAAACGCATCAACAAAAAATTTAGCTTGTTCTCCTCTGCGCAATCTCTGTACACAAGCCTCAACTTCATTGTCAACAATGTTATGGTTCTCTTTCTGTTGTTCTTTTAGCTTCTATAAAAGAATAAAAAACCCGGCGGGACCAGGTCTGGACTATGGGGAATAGGGAGATGAACTTTATCAGACCAGGGTATCTTGAGTCTTTCAGTTTCAATTGGTACAGGGACAAGTGTTGTCATGATGGAGTATGACATTATTAAGTCATTAATGATGTACAACTGCACCCATTCCAAAGACTTTCCAATGACTTCAGCAACATCTCACTGTAAAATGTGGAGGTTTTCACTGAAGATTTGGTTCAATTTCACATGATGCTAAGCATCTGTTTTAGTGATGGGTTAGCCACAGTAAGATTTGTTTTGCAAACTTGTTCAGCCGGGTGGTCATCACTCTATCTTTATGTTATACATTCTTAAAAAACTATGCTTACATTCACAAGCATTACTATAAAAACTCTTCATACTTCAACAAAAATTAAGTGGTGAAGCCGTTTCTGCACTAAGCTACTCAGTAACGGCACATTGCTTCATAACGTTCTTGTTATGCATGACTTTGTTGCTGACATTCAAACACCTGTATTTGTAACATGGATGCAACATCATAGCTGCACATGGCTTAGAGAGCAATGAGTTGATTACAGGGCAAACTTGTTTGAGAGTTTGGTGAAAACATTTCAATCAGGGAAGAAAACGTTGCACAAAAGGCAGTACTTTTCATTTACGCTTTGTAGCATTGTGATTCTGAAAGACAACCTATGTCACATTTAGGGTTGTGAAATCAAAGACTCATTTAGATTAATGCTGCCTCAGTATACATAGCTACTCATTTCTTGCTTTTAACTTCTGACTGTCAAAGTAATTTGTTTAATATATATACTTGTCTGCTTGATGGTTGTGAGGTTTGTTGATCCATATTCTAACTTGTCAAGATGTTTTCCTGTTGAAAGGTTAGTACATTTTTGTGGTATTACTAATAATTTTTATTTTGTCTCTTTTACTGTGTGAAAGGAGTTTCATCATTATAATAGGGTTGGACTTTGAGGAGATAAAACAGAGGCAAATGAAGAGTAGCAGAAAAAAATATTGCAAGAAAAGGAAAAGTTAAATATTTATAACTATTTTAGCCTTTCAAGTGGCAGAAAATACATTTTAAGTTGACTCTCCAAAACCTTGATGATCTAGTTACCAGCTCATGTCTTGTCATACCCTAATACATGTAATTATTTCATGTCATGCATTTTCAACTTTTTTTTTTGTTTTAAATTTTATTTCTGACAGGTCACTACAAATCATTACAACATGAAGGATGCTATAAAATTTGCCTTGATTGTCAACTCATGTGCCAAAGGGATCAGAGATCTTTGGAAAGTTACTAAAAGTGTTTTTGGAAGTCTATAGATTAGATAAATTAGAGTGAAAGATGTTTGTTTTAATTTAAAATTTACTTCCACTATCTGCTTGGAACAATCAGCTTGTGTGAAACTGGAATTTAAAATCATATTTGGTTGAAGAGATATTACTGTGAGCATAGACTTTTGTTCATCAGCTGTTTTTAGAATATTCAGCTACCTTAGTCGACTGATTCGGGAGCAGGATTTCTCAAATAGAACCTGCCTTCTTGAATTGAAGGGAAACTTACGGCAGCAAATACAAACATGAATCGCTACCAGATCTCCAAGCAGCTTGGGGATGGCACCTATGGAAGCGTGCTTCTGGCCACTGCGGTGGAAAACAATGAAAAAGTTGCGATTAAAAAGTAAGTATATTTCACTGGAGTGTGATGAGTAAGATTGTGAAATCAACTGAGAGGTTTTTTTTATGTAAATAATAGCTTGCAATTTATCATGGCTATCTAGCTAATCATTTTTTAAGACTTAGTCAACTTCATTTGATCACAGTAAAATATTTGATGTGAATTAGAAGCTTGAACTTTAAGTTTGCATCTAAAAGGTGAGCTTAGCATGCAAGCTTCTAAAGGAGATGTCTGAGTTTGTTCTCCGTTAGATTAAATGTTGTATCACCAGGTCAAATTCTCTAAATTCCTTGAAAAAATTACTGAAAGGAAAAAAAATTATAACACTCTGTTCAGGTAGAAAGTGTCTAATGTGAGTCCAAGAAGAATCTTTGTTCTTTTGTTTACGAACATCCCACCCTGCCTGAAACTCAACATGGGTCTTTCTTTAGAAAAAATAAATTATGTTCATTTGCAGCCATTAAAGTTTGCTCCTGTATCCTCTCTACCTGTATCTCATCATCGTGTCTGTTGTCAGTTCAATAGCTTAGGCATGTCTTGTTTTTTTAGTTGGAACTTTGGATGGTATGTATCAAAGAAGACCTGGTAAAAAGTTATTTCATTTCAAGCGACACTTTTTTACATTTTTTTTCATTTTGGCAATCCAAGTTGTTCTCTATTGTTACTTTAAAGTGCAATATATTTCTTGTGGGAGCATTTAAGTGAATGGAAATCTATCTATACCTTTTTGTAGATTTTATAAAATGTATGAAAGTTGCTTTGGATTGAAAAAATAATAATGACAAAACATTTTGATGTCAATTTTTTGTGCATTTGCTGGATAAGAGTAGAAATTAAGCATAATAAAATAAAGTGATCTCTTTGCCTTATACTGTAAACATTTACACCAAATGGTTCATACGTCTGTGATCACTAAAAAAAAAGAAAAAGAAGAAAATACAAAAAGTAAAAACTGAAACCAATTCAAAAACTTATCATATGTACGTATAATTGCTTTACTGTATGTGTGGCGTTGTGGTCTAGTGGTAGACGCTCAACACTTGGATTGAGAGGTGCGGGCTCAAGTCCTGTGCCGGCAATTCGACGTTTCTAAGTCCTTGAAGAAGGCTATTTACACTCATTACTCTGCCTCACTCATGTGTGAAAGGAGTACCTGACTATGGGCAGAGAAGGCAGAGAAAGATCTTGTCAGTATGCTAAAGAGATGCACTTTAAAATGCTGCTCTTTTATGAGTTAACGTGGTTTGGTTAGTATTACTGGCTCGTCAGGGGACCCAAGTCAAGTGCTTAAAGTGGATTAGGTGCTGTATAAAAATGCTCTTTACTTTACTTTATCCAGGAAAAAGTTCTGTTGTTGATGTAAAATAATTATAGACCTTAGTTTAATAAAGGAGATAGCTGGTGCTTGTCAGAACCTTGTCAAACAAAGGCCTAATTTCAGCTCCTCTTAGTGGACCACCTATGGATTGTATGTAAGTCTTGTGTTGATTGCAACTCTTTCATTTCTGGGTCAGGGGAAACGGATGAGACCCCCTAAAGACATGCGCTCTGGAACGTCTGAAATATATTACGTTCCTGAAACCAACTTAATTGAGATTATTAAACTGTGCCCCTAACCCCATCCCCCAAATTTTAATTAAAATATAAGTACGAAATCTCCCACCCTCCTATTCCTTCTTTCAACTACATGTATCAAGTCTGCAAGTTAAGGTCACTTTAACTTTTAAGCTTATGCAAACGTAGCCTTAGGCATTGAAACAGTATGAACAATTAAGAAAAGAAAACAATCATCAATGGTCAAACCAAGCCAGTAGGGTCTGTAATTTAACAAAACAAAGTGGCATGCGTCAGTTAACTTGAATGATTATATTTTCCTGTGTTGAACAACACTGTTTATTGAATAGATCAGATTCTCGCGACTACAAATACTAACATACACAGCCTGTCACTGCCGTGACCGAGGCCGGGCTGTTAAACCTCCCCACCTTACCATCCATTCTTAATTAATAATCATGCTCTCTGCCACGGAACAGTCAATTAGGCCTACCAGAAAAAAGAACGCACTTCTTTACCGTCGTTTTCTTAAGCCTGTCGTTTTGAAAAAAGTCTAGTACTAGGACAATGTAGGCCCTACTTTTCTTTTTCGCAGTTTACCAACCAACTTGTCATCGCTAGACCGAACCCATTGTGTGAAATTTATTCTCGGGGACATTCAGCAGTCTTTGTTATTGTAGTTCGGTTAAGTGAAAGGTTTTCGCGCCAGTGGACTTGACTTTAAAGGCTAGCTAGCTCTACAGTGGGTTTGTCTGTTTTTAACTGATACTGATAGTTCTGTGGTTATGTATTGGCTTCCCTTCTTTATTTTAGTCAGACCGTCACGTCATGAAGACAGACCACTTGTTGAACCCTTGACAATGTTCTTTTATCTTAAAACAAAAATAAAAAAAATATCCAAGTCGATGTCATTGACGTGTACTTACTTTTTTATTTTTAACCTATGCTTTTCCTGTGTTTCCACCCACTTTTTCTTGATAGTAATAATCCACGTGTCTTCTCGAATGCCGTGTTTTTCTTCAATCGTCAATAATCTCCTGCCCACCTCTGACCCTCCCTCCTCTTCCGCCTTCACGTCTTACAGTTACAGTCACCTAGGTATGGAGCGTGATCCTAGAACTTATCAAGGGATCACAGCGATCTCCTTCATGTTTTCTTTCCCGCTAATGTTTTCTTCAATCTGGGCTTGCCTGACCGTTGCTGGGCTGGCGAGTTTCGACGTAAGGCCAGAAAAAGAGGTCACTGGCACCCTCCACCCGCCTCTCTCTTGAACCAATCAACCAAGACAAAAATGGATAATTTTGCCAGGGTCTGCTCTCCCCGTCACCTTTAATTAATCTTTCTTGCTCTCGGTGTAGACTCAGGACACCGGAATAATAAGCATAGAATCACGTAGAAAGCAGTTCAGGCAAGGACGCTTCATAAAAGTTATAGATTCCGGCTGACAGAGCGGTACACTAATAACACCCAAGGATCCCTGATCCTCGGTTTGTGCAACATCTTATCTTTTTTTATGTCACGCTCTTAAATGTTACAATGTGATTTTACCAGTTTGTCTTTTAGGCCGAGAATACAATTGTCCAGCCTCTTAACAAAGTTTTCATCCTGACAAATGCCATTGAAGTTGACCGCTCAGGGTGAGAGGTTGTTCTTCATTTGCAGATACAGAGTGCATGGAAAGCACAATAATCATTGCCCCTATCATTTACGAGCGCCCCAGATATTGGTTTCCTTCATTTGTACCTTGAAAAATGATAAAATAATATCAAAGAATACTGCATTGGCTTACACTTAGCCTCCAATCTATAGATTTCCAGCTGCGAAAAAAGATTCCTAATCTTTCCCAGCTCATGGAACTTTGTATTGACCATTTTTTTATGACTGACTCTGCTGGTGGAGCCATGCTATGCTCTGTCGTACAGGGTGTCCTGCATTGCGGGTTACAGGTCTGAGATCACTGTGTAAAGGTAAATTGTCAGCAAAGACGAGACAGAAAGGGTGAGAACGCCCAGCTGCTGTTTGCGTTGCTCTGTTATCCGATAGGCAACCCCCTTTCCTCTTCTTATCTGTTCCACAACCTAGACAGAATGCTGACGGCTTTAGTTCAAGTCTCCGGACTGCTCTTTTGTATTTTAAAAATACTGCGTGGTAAAGAACTGACTTTAAGGCTCAAGTGAGCTGCTTGCTTCTTTTATGGCGTTATTAGAAATAATATTATCACTAAAAGCAGGGCCTAGAGAATTTTTCTCCATCACTACCACTAACACAACGCGATCTCCTCCATCATCAGCGGACATCATAAACCCTTATTTATTTTTACAAGCAACACTTTTTTTTTAAACATTAACGTGATAACGCATCCGCATGGCAGTTTTCTGCAAGCTAGTGCCCACCTCATCAGTCTTGAATTTTTGGCTCTTCCCTTTTTCAGAAAGAGCAGAGGTTCATGATCATTTTGTAAAATCAAGTTTTTTAGGCCTATGAATTTGTAAAATTGAGACACGCAAAATTAATACAATAGATAGCCCCTCACGTTCAATCACAGAATAATTTTTTTCACGCGGGAGCACTTTGCGGCACTTTGCGACTCACAAAGCGACAGGGCACCAGGACACTATGACGCTCTTGAGAAAGGACAGCACCAACACCGTAATCAGAGGCATCTGTTCCGACAATGAACTGATCATTAAGATTAGGAATGATGAGAATGGGATCTTCGGTGAGAATTTTCTGAATGTGCTGAAGAGACTTTTCACACTCCGATCCGAATGACCACATAACCTTTTCAGGATTACCTTTGCTTAATAAATCAGTAAAAAGGACTGATAATCGAGGAGAATTTAGATATGAAGGCTCTGTAGTATGCGATGAGGCCCATTAAACTTCTAACCTGTTTTTTTGGTTGAAGGAATTTTGAGATGAAGGACTTTACAAACATGGCTTGCAATAGGTGCAATGGTACCATTTGACACAGAGTGGCTAAGAAATTCAATTGATTTTACCCGGGTTGGCAGTCAGACCATGATTGCGATGGGTAGTAAGTAGCATGCGGAACCGAAAACATGATCTTCCCACGAGCGAGTGTGAAGTAAAGTGTCGTCGAAGTAAGATAGCAACATTGGTTTTTCATTCAAAACCAAATTCATAAGACGGCAAAAAATTGCCGGAGCATTCACTTATCCGAACGGCATTCTCGTCCACTGTATCAGACCTAAAGGTGTTTGAAAGGCTGTAAAGTGTCCGCTATCAGGATGCATGGAGATTTGCCAGTAAGCTTTAGAATGATCACAAGAAGTGAATATAGTGGAGTCAGACAGTTGAGCAAATAGATCTTCAGGAAGTGGAATGTTAGTCACATCAAGGACAGTGGTAGCATTCAGTCTTCGGAAGTCACTGCAAAATCGCCGGAAACCATCTTTTTTTCTTAACAGGAACTATTGCTGAAGAAAATGGGCTCACCGAAGGGTAAAAAAAACCTAATTTTAACAATCTCTTGACCTCCTCTTTTACAAACTCTTGGGAGGCAAAAGGCAGTTGATATGGTTTGACCCTGACAATCTCATTTGAATTCACGTGGATTTCATGCTGAATTTTTTTGTGTGCCCTGGTAGAGACGTTAAAATGTCTATGAATTCTGATAGAATTTGGTTGACCTCATAAATTTGTTTGACGTCCAGAATAGGGTTTATTGTTACTTTGCTTTTCTCATCAACCGTAGGTGGAGTTTTTAATTCACACTCTGGTTCATCTCCTGATTCATCTATGACCCCAATAGTTAAAGCAGTAGCATCATCAATGAAAATCAAGGGGAATCAGATTTATAAATGGTTAGCGAATTCATTGAAAGGAGATGAACGAGCCTTTTTGGGTGAGGTTGAATCTCACCATCATTATCATCATCGTCCCTGCCTTTATCACCATCATCCGCATTATCACCATCACCACTATCGCCATCATCATCACTACTACTAGGCTATCGGTAAATAATGAAATACATGTATAAACAAACTGTTGGCACGATCTACCCATCGGGTCCTCATGTCTTGAACAATTTTTCAGCCAGCTGGTTTCCGCTGAAGATTGTCATTCCTGTCATGCCATCTGTTTTCATTCTGTCTACGTTTGTGACGCTAGACTGTCACTCATATTTTACGCACCATGTGTGATACGATCTCTGCCGTTGGAAATAAAATGTACATGTATTTTTTTTCTGCCGCTGGAAATAAAATGAACCGGGGTACATGTATTTTTTTTCTGGCACATGCCAACCCTTGCTCTGGGCAATAACAAATCGACTGAGAACAAAGCATGCAAAAACTGCCTACATCATGCACAAATGAAAACTAAAGAAATAAGCTACATGTGCGTGCACACGATGCAATAGCGAAGCGGAAACCACTGATCATATATTTAATAACGAAACTGGAATGTAGTTACAGAGCAATCCAAGCGGCTGACGACCATTTGGTATCATGGACCGACAATTTAAAAATATAGGTAAAGCCATACGATGCAGCCGCTCTCTTTGCTCTCTGCTTAACATTTTCTTTTTTTTTATAATAATCCACGCGACAGTAACAGTAATGTTGAATAAGAATCAACGCAACATGTCAATGTCGTTCTTTGACTGCTCAAACCCAATTGGAGATTGGCAGACACTGCCACACAGGCGGCCTTCAGAAGGGTGCTCCAGGCAGTGACTGGAACTGTCTGAGCGCATTTTCTGATTGTGTAGGTTAATTAATATTCAATTGATTCCAGCGACAGTCACGGCATGAAAGGAGAGCTGGTGATTTCGCATATCAAAATGGTTGCGCTACGTACCCCAATATAATGAAATATCGAGTGTTGCGTTCTGGTGTCGCTGTGCCCTGTTTTGCATGTTTGAGACCCGGTGAGTCTTTGACAACTGCTTAGATCACTCAACTGTATCAGCGCTTAGCTCGCTCTGTCTGTCTGGTGTTTCTTTTTCTCTGTTTGTCTTCGTATTTTTTCTTTTTATTTAACTGTACTAGTTATGGCAGCCCGTGCTTCGCATCGGTAATTGATTGGGTACATAAAATTATTATAGTAGATACCACCAATTTTATCAAACTTAATACCACCAACTTTATTTCTCCCTTCCGTGATCATTCTTCCACCTCCCTAAACTCTCTGTCTATCTCAGTATCTGTCTTTCTTTCTCACCCCCACTCCATTTTTCTCTTTTAGTGACCGCCCCCCCCATGAAATCTCTGTTTCTCACCCTAGCCCTTCTATTCTAGTCTAGAAAGTATTAAAAAAAAAAACCCGCATGAATACAATTCTGTAATAAATATAAAAAGCAAAACAAAAACAAACAAACAAAAAAGAAAATAATATTAGCATTTCTACTTCTGAATCTGTTCTTGTAAGTTTAGTTTCACATCTCTGAAAATCATTTTCAAAACCTTTGCAGATGGTGGAAAAAATTATGGTACATGTTTGTCGATTAATTCCTGAGTTATGGTATTGAAAAATTTGGAGATTATTGCGATCTATTAAAAAATCATGCAGATTCTTAACCCGATGGCCAGTAACATTTGTTTTCTAAAATTGATCGGTAGCGCAACTATTATATGGTATACTTAATGTTTTTTCTATCTATGTGACGCACTGTCCTCTCGCGACTATCTAAAAGTATTTTATAAGGTTGATGGGATTTTATTCATACGAGGGCGGGTCAAAACGAACGCAAGTTCTTTCACATTTATGGCAGCAAATTATTCTTCAAAGAAAATGTTCCATCTTAAAAGAAAACACACCTAGGCCTGACGATCGCATCCCCAATTTTTTTTAAACATTGCTTTCGTTTGAATATACTATAAATAGAATGAGATTTCGAGCACTGCTAGTTATACAGTCAAAGCTGGCCAACAATGAAAAAGTTCATGCCGATTCATTTTAAAGAAAAAAAATAACTTTTTAAATGTATGTATTTATGAGACAGAATGTAGTTCAGTTGAACATATTTCAAGAATATATTTATTTCAAGTTTATTCAGTCTATACAAAGTTACATAAGTATTTTATTGAAAATAAAGAATGCTCAGTCAGACTGATAGATTCTAACATTGTGAATATACATGTAAAATACACTATGAGAAAATATTATTAAATTTATTAAAGAAAAGAAATGTTATCTCTCTCGCAGACACCCACACCCATACCCACACTCCACCCCCACCCCCCATCCTTGTGTGCCCTTCATTTTTTCAAAAGAGTCATTTACTGAAATAGAATAATTTTTTCTAGTTCCATTAAATTTTTTTTACGGCTAAAGAAGCTATTAAAGAAACAATCGTTTATTTCCTTTGAACGCCCGTAATCTTCGCCCGCGGGATAAAAAACAAATTATTTCCCATCTGGGTAGGTGTCATCTTTTAAGATCATTTCATGGTCTGGCTGACATTCTTTCTTCATATAAACTTTTAAGAGATGGCAGATTCACACCAATTAACTTCTTTCGCGTTTATGACAATATTTTATTTAGCCTAGTCTTTTAATGTCCTTTTTTGCTGTCCGATCAAACCAAACAATAATCGATTGATTTAAGATGCTCTCCATAATGACTCATGTAAAAATTAATGTGCCACCTTATTGAATTTAAAAGAATTAAGTTTTCTTGAAAAGTACATATGCTGACTGGCTTTTTTCAATATATTGTTGCTGCTTAATTCCTAGCTAAATGTGCTAGACAAAATGGTCATCAGGAATTATTTTAATAGTTCATCTTTGTCCCCTGCTATAACCAATGGATGTGGTGGCACCTCATCCCTTCGAAAGTCTATTACCAGTTCCTTAGTTTTTGACACCTTTAGTTGCTGAAGTTGTCGTTAGTTCTTCACAAAATGGAANAAGTGTCTTTAGGACTGTTTTATTTAAGTCTGGATAACAATGCATGTACATGTATTTATTTTTGAGTCTTTAGTAACAAAGAGTGTTGTATAGTAACTTGCCATTCAGCTCCCACACGTCAATTGTGTAGCCATTTACTTTCTCTTTCTTTCTCTCTGTCTATCTATCTGTCTGTCTGTCTCTTTCTCTGTCTCTATCTTAGTACATTGTACACAGTTAATCCGCCTTTTCGTTTCTATTTGTGTTAAAACAAGCATGAAACTTAGACGTAATATATATTGCTTTATTTTCAGAACACCCTTTTATACCATTGCAATGTTTTTTTTACTTCCCACTTTCGTATCTTATCCCATGCCAGAATGAAAAAGAAATATTACTCTTGGGATGAATGCCTCAACTTGAGGGAAGTCAAGGTAAGGCTCGCCATGTTGTGTATTTCACCTCAAAGGTTGTTTGGCATACTAGGTAAATGTTTCACAACAGAGGCCTCCAGACAAGAAACTCCATTAACAGCAAAATTGTTCAGCTCCAAACGCTAATAGGACGGAACAGGATCTTCAAAGGTCATGGCTAGGAAATGTCTCTGCACTCATTGGCCTATCTCCCCCCCCCCCCCCATACCAAATCAGCAGCGTCTGTGGGTTTATATAAATAGCTAGGCACCAGAATTTTTGCGGGTTAGAAAGAATGAGCATTCATTTTTTTCAGGCTACTGATTCTGCCAGGGAAAGCGCAGTTTTTTGGGGGGAGGGGGGTGCAGCGTTAGGGGCATGAGAGGGAATGTTAAGGTATTATTATTATTTTTGTTGTGCTGCCTAGTTTTTCTCAATGTTTAAAACCCAACTTGTTTACATGAACAAGCTGGACTCAGGGAAAAAACACCATACTGTTTAGAGTCTAGTCATTGTGACATTTACGGGAAAAGTTGACTCATGTTAGCATATATGCACATCTTCCCACTGGATGTTGTCCTTAGAATTATATTGAACAAAGTAAAATTTAAATGATCTCGTATGTTTGTTTTTTATTATGTGGTAAATGCCCATCAGTCATTGAGGATCGAACAAATACTGGCTGTGTCAGGCGTTAACAGTTGCTACTTATGCAAGATGTTCAAACCTGGCTTTACAAACACAAACACACACACCATCTCACACACTCAATACGTTTGCTCCAAGTAAGGCAAGGCGTTAAAAACAAATGGCACATAAATTATGCTTTTATTCCTAAGTGTTGTAATATGATTATAATGTGACGTTTAGTCAACAATTCAATGACCACGTTCACCCNNNCCCCCCCCCCCCACACACACAATGCACTATTCGCTTTCTACACCTTTCTTCCTCTATCTGTCTTTCGCAACCATCTTTGTTTCCTTCCTCCCCTCCCTTTGCACTCTACAATCTTTCTACTCTCCTTTATACATCTCTGTACCTCTTTCTTTATATCTTTCTGTCATCGTGATTTATCTCCTCTCTGTCCTTGCCTCTCTGTACACCTTCCTTTCTCTCCCCTCTACCATCTCTTGCTCTTCATCTTGGATTACCCCCTGCCCCTTTTCCCCTTCCTTTTTCCACATCTTTCTTTCTCTCTGTGTCTCTCTCACGTCGTCTCGGTGTATTACCTCTTCTCTCTCTCTCTCTCTCTCTCTCTCTCTCTCTCTCTCTCTCTATCTCTCTCTCCCTCCCTCTTCCCCACTCTCTCCCCCTCGCACTCATATTCTCTTTTCCTCTCTTTTTTTCTACACCTTTCTTCTTCTCTCCCTAATTATTTGGTTTACTTTTACCTTCCATTCATGCTTCCTTATTCACCCTCTTTACGTTTATTTGTCCAATTTTCAGTCCCTAAGAAAGCTCAACCACCCAAACATTGTGAAGCTCAAGGAAGTCATTCGGGAGAATGACATGCTCTATTTCGTGTTTGAGTTCATGAAAGAAAACCTCTACCAGATGATGAAAGATAGGTGAGTGATCTTTCCTCAATGCTACAAAAGTTAAAGTGGTTTTTTTTGTCCCTACAGTTCATTCTCATAATAAGAAACTTACACAGGACCAAGCTGCTTTTAGATTATCATTTCTAATTAGATATCGCAATATTTCTTAGTGTGATCCATGAATAACCTCAAACTTGACTGCCATGTTGTAGGCAATCGTTCTATGTATTGGGTACAAACATTTTGATTCCTTATCTTATTGGACAGCAAAACTATTCTCCCTTTCATAATGTTGTTTCAACTCTAGCATGTTTTGTCTTCTCTTCAAAACGATGAAACTACTGATATGCCAAAAAACAAAAGAAAAATATGGATATTTTTGTTTCTCTCAACAGAGACAAGCTGTTGCCAGAGTCTGTGGTTCGCAATATCATGTACCAAGTTCTACAAGGCTTGTCCTTCATGCACAAACATGGTAAACTTTGAACTCCTCATTTTGTGTCTACACACCAAAGATTTTTGTTATCCCTTTGAATAATTAGTTTTAGATATACTAGGAAAGGATTGCGATAGTTTTCATACTCCAAGGTACAGATATTTTGACCAATGCCTCTAATTGTTAAAAATTGCTTGAAGTCATAGGGATTAAAAAAAATAAATTTATTACACTTTTTGTTGATTGGGAATACATTTAGTAACAAAAAATAAGTGAAATAATTCAAACTCCCTTCTTTTTATATTATTATGATTTTAAAAATGATTGGGAGACCTATAAAATCTTTTATTTTAAGGGAATCAAAATTTTTTTTTTCAAACTTGGTGCTAATAAGAACAAAAGAGCCACTTTAAGGTGTTGGAATATCAATATACCAAATTTCTTACTTGTCCCTAGTTAATTTTGGCTGCACCACATTCAGTATGTATTAATTGGCATGCTATGAAAATTTTGATTTCAATGAAACAGTGACAAACACTAATAATTGTAATAATTGTGACCAGATGGGCTGGTTTAAGTATATAAGAAGTGACCTCACAAGTATTTGATTTATGACCTGTTTGTTACGATTTTAAACTAATAAATTTACTTCTAGTAAAATGTTTGTCAATTATTAAAATCAATAGAGAGCTGTACAAAAATTTATGTCTGGAGTTTTAATAAACGTTCAATACAACCTCAATTTTTTTATTCCTCTCCCTGTTATTTTTTTACAGGATTTTTTCACCGTGACTTGAAACCAGAAAATTTGTTGTGTAATGGTACCGAATTGGTAAAAATTGCTGACTTTGGCTTGGCCAGAGAGACAAGGTCTCGGCCACCATACACAGATTACGTCTCCACAAGATGGTGCGTGGATAGACTAGGTTTTGTTTCATGATTATTGTGTGAACGCTGCGGTCATACATGTTGAAGTCTACACTTTACCTTAAAGATTTTCCCTCTTTTGGGAGTACATATATATCCTTGTCCGGTGCAATTGTTTTGTTTTCAGTCTTTGCAGATCCAGTTTGAAATTATCAAGAATTATTGCACAAAAAAGTGCCTTGAATTTATTAAAACCAGAATGATGAGAAAAATGGGTGAGCTTTTGTTGTTGCATAATAATAGAATGAAAATTGGATAAAGAAATGGGCAAGGATAAAAAGAATGGATTTAAAAAGTTCACATGAATAATAAGTTTTAGTTATATTATTTTTTTTCATTGGGTCATGTATTACTTTATAATAGCTGATAGAAGTGATAACACAAAAAAGTTTATATTAAACATTAAAGGTTATATTTTCAAATTATAGTGAATTTTTTTTTGTTCTATGAAAGCCTGGAACTGTTCGCAGGCCTACCTAATAGTTGACCTAGTTTATGAAAACTCCACTCTCAGGTATCGAGCACCAGAAGTGTTACTTAGGTCAACAAACTACAGCTCCCCAATTGATATCTGGGCAGTTGGATGTATCATGGCGGAATTGTACACACTGAGGCCTCTATTTCCTGGTAGTTCTGAGATTGACGAAATATTCAAGATCTGCTCAGTTCTGGGTACCCCAAAGAAGGTAGGTGCTGCCATCTGTCAGAAAGGATGCAGCATGACCTATTGGTTACGGCTGGCTAAAAATTTTTTCATTCTCCGTTTGTTAGTGAACCTCTCCCTGAGTTAGCCAATGGAATGTTTTCTTCACATGTGAGGTAAATAAAGAAAACAAAAAGTTTTTTGTTTAGTGTAAACTAAGCATTTTGTTTATCAACAACATTGACAACAAAAACGTAGTCTTAGAAATTTGTTTGCCTACTCAAAATTTAACTGACAGAAATCAATTTGGTTTTTAATTGTTGAGAGCTTTTATTAATGAGATCATTTTAATTATTATTTTTAAAGCTGATTGCTGATTTATAAAGGAAATGCCATGATCATGCTTTTGAAAGACTACTTTTTAAAATTTACTAACATTTGAGATTTATCGTCCTCAGGAGGATTGGAATGAGGGTTATCAACTTGCAGCAGCTATGAACTTTCGATTCCACCAGTGTTCTACAGTGCCTCTCAAACAGGTGATTCCAAATGCCAGCAATGATGGCCTTCAAGTGCTAAGGGACATGTTGTTGTGGAACCCATCGAAAAGGCCCTCTGCACCACAGGTAAGGGAATGAGAGAACCAGAAAGAAGAGAGAGAAAGAAAAAGAGAGATGGAAAGTAATGGTGAGGATTTAGATTCCAGGAAAAAGAGAAAGAAGTATAGTGAGAAAGGGAAATTATTTTATATGAGAAGCAAACTTAGTTTATAATAAATTATTAAAGAGAACAGAGACTAAAAATTAAAGAAAGATAGATCAAAGAATATAATGTCCTGTTTAACATTTTCACCAATATTTATGATTGGAACTAGTACTTTATTTTGCTTAGAAAAATCTAAATGTTCAAAAGTTTGTAAAACTGCTGCCCTTCCCCACCCCATTTCTTCTGATCTTCAGTGCCTGCGTTACGGATTTTTCCAAGTGGGTGTGGACCTTGTGAGACCTCCCCCACCAGCCTCGCGCACGCCTGTGAACCTCCCGTCACAGACATCTCCGTCACAGAAACCCTCGGGGAAACCCCCAAACACATTCCCAACCTCCTACCCTATGGATCAGAAGAATGAGATTGGAGGAGGTGGAGGCTACCAGAGAGGAGGTGGAGGAGAAGACAAATTTGGAGTCCTGCCAGCCATCCCTGGACCTGGAAAACAACAAAATGATGGGGTTTGTTTTGTTTTCTTTACTTCAGTATAACAGAGAATATACAATGCTAAAAATTCATTCTGTTTTTACTTACTCAAAGATTTTTGTATATGTTTTATTGGGATTTTTGGTAAACGTCAAAAGACCTGTCCAGCAAATAGATTTCCTATCGAAAAAATAATCATTATCTAAGGCCTATGCAAAGAGCAATGGTTGTGTTTGCTGCGTTCATATGGCCAAGCATAACATATGTCCCTTCATAGAGCCTTGTATCAGTACAGCAATGGCTACCATTGGTAGAGTCTCTTGGTGTGAAATAATTTTAAAGCCAGAAGCACTTAACCAGGACTGATCGATTACCTCAAAACATTTAGATTAGCTCTGTAGAGTAGAAAATAAATCTGTTTTTAAGGAATAGACAAATTTGCTTACTTAGGAAAGACAGTTGGTATAAAAGGGATTCAGAAGCTTAGATAGGAAAAATACAAAAGAAAATAGCCCTGTTGCTTGATTTCAAGTATTTAGGAAGCCAAAACTACAGCATCAAAATTAAGAATAGAATCATACTTGCATGGATATTTGACTGGATGAGTGATATGTGGAGGTTTACAAGTGGGATATAAAAATTTTCATTGATTTGCTCACTGTAGATCAGTATTGGGGAAACTTTTGTATCATGGAGAAGCTGGGGAGAAAGTTAACATTGGTGGAGAAAATGAGAGACAGCGATGTAGAGAAGCATGTAGGCTTGGGGTCAATACTATGGAACCAAATTATTGCATTGAAGTTTTTAGATTTCCCGGTGTAAGAGATTGATAAGACATCTTGTTGTAACTGCCCAAAGCATCTTTGATATCCTCTACGAATAGTGTGATATACTCACTGCAGGATCTGTTCTCCATGACTGTGAGCAAGAAGCAGAGTGGCACAGGTAGGAAGCGCTGGGGAGCAGGCCTCTCAGACACCTGGGATGACTGGACAGACTTTGACTTCCTGCCAAACAAGACAACCAAGAAGGTCCCACAGCAGCAGCAGCTACAGTCAAATCAGCCGCTGAGAAATAATAACAGCTTATTTGGCAAAGAGAACAACAATGACGATGACTTTTTAGGGTTTGTGAATTTTTTGTTTGTTTGCCAATTCAGTCCTTTTTTACATATTGCATTTGCATATGAGTAATAGGGGCTGCGCATTTTACAGAACAAGTTTCCCTTTGCAAATGAGGACAAGGGGAGTGAGGCCTTGGACTTATCTACAATGTCAAGTTCTATAAGGCAATACTCTTTAAATCAAAACGGTCAGACCTAGGAGAATAGAAAACTGGGGATCAAACCTGGGACCGTCAGCTTCTTACTCCATTGCCCTATAGATTGGATCATCACTCACCCTTTAAAAGGAATAGATTTATAGAATTCTAAAAGGATTGCTTTGCCTCATTGCTCTTTTACATAGTAATAATCACTGTTAAGAAACGCCCTAGTTTCTTAGCTAAACATAAAAGGCAATGAAATACGAAGAAATTTCCAATTTCATAGTTCTGAGTAGTAACTGAAAAACGAGTATAATAGGCACCTGATGTCGGCACACTCATAGTGCTGCCAGGGTGAGCAAGGCAAGTTCAAGACCTGACCTACA
>BMAT01001868.1:385711-403501 GCA_019649035.1 Elysia marginata | reverse complement strand
ATGGAGAAAAAATGGAGAGAAAGTTAGAGAGAGGAAGATTTACAAAGGCTTTGATTTGGCTGAAAAATTTAAACAAAACCAAGTTCATCACAAACAAAAACAGCCGTCTTCATCAAAACAACGCAAAAAAAAAATTAAAACAGAGACCTCAATGTGCTTTGCTCTTCTTATATTATAAGCCCAAAACAGATAAAGCATTCCTCCTCCAAAGAATAAGAAGTAAAAGATAATTTTTTAATAAAAAAAAGACCCAGCGGAAGGGGTTATTTCGGGTGCTTCCATATTGTTACCGCTTGACGAACCTCACAGGAATTCTATAGGTTGACCTTGCTATAGAGTCCAGCTAGCTACATAATAGAAAGAATTTTCAGGGCCCATACATTATACTTTTACACGACGTACTATAAATTCCTCTCACGTTCCAAACTAACCTCCACGTCTTTCACAAAAGATCCAGAAGCGCATCGCATTTCTATGTACTTTATCAACTCTATCAAACTGAAGATCTCCATTATCTGTCCCGGCATGACTCCACAATCGCCGCACAAGAGCTGTCGAGGGAAAAGGACCTAAAAGAGCATTCGGAGCCTTAATTTGCCATTCGTCTTGTTGACAAAATCTTAACGAAACAGATTTTGACAGTAGTATCTGTCTAGCCAGCCATGCTTAAAAAAGCCCCTGGCCGAAGAAACCAAGCGCGAACTGGGTATGTTACTTGTTTGCCAGTGGGCACTATGTTTTTATAGCAGGATAGGCTTTCTATTGTGTTTTCAGCTCTGTGTGAAAAAATTACTAGTGTTGAATTAAATCACTAGATCTTGGATCTACGCCTTAAGTTTCTAGACAAAGGGGTCAAAACAGGTCAAAAGCAGGATTATTATCTTAAGGCAGAGTGCACAATTCTCGTGTTTTTCAATAATTACACGAATCTTTTTTAAGGTAATATCAACATGACAGAGTAGATAATATGGTTTATTTTCTGACTATAAAAATAATGTCCTGTTTTACTGATCTGATGTTGTGTTTGAACGATATCTCTATCAAATCTTATAACATGTAAACAGTGTTAACAGTTTTTACATGTAAAGCGGAAGGCCAAAGACAAAAAAATATTAGGTAGTTTTGCTCCTTAAAAAATTTACTTTTCGCTTAAAAAACTATAGAATTTTCTTTCATTAACGGGTCGCTGCGGTTTAAATAGCAGGAGAAACTGCACGGGTTATAAATGCATTTTTCAGTTTTTATCGACACTGAGTGCAGTTTTCTGAGGCTGGTTAATACATCTCGACCAAGATATTAAGGCAAACCCAGATTTTTTTTTTCAGTTAACAAAATATTAACAAGCAACTCTATGACTTTGAGAACAAAATGGTTATAGGAAGCTTTTAGCCAATTTATAAAAGATAATGGTTTTGTTTAGCTGTTCAAGGCTGCTATTCTAGGAAGATTTCAGCCCATTTATAACATACAGTGGCTTTGTTTAGCTGTTTAAGGCTGGTATTGTAGGAAGATTTTAGCCCATGTATAACATACAGTGGCTTTGTTTAGCTGTTCAAGGCTGCTATTGTAGGAAGATTTTAGCCCATGTATGACATACAGTGGCTTTGTTTAGCTGTTCAAGGCTGCTATTCTAAAAAACAAAACAAAAAACTACGCAAAAATATTCATTGTCTAGGAGAAAGTTATGTGACACGTTCACATTAGATCTCGCGCGGCTTTCAGTGTTTTGGCTTTAGGGTTGTTAGGATTTAATTATATCATTTTGTAAGTCTTTAATCATTTCAACAGGTTACAAGTCATTAAAATTTTAACCATTGAGGTCCATTGATTTGAAACACACTATAATAGGTAAAGAGGTTCACAGGTTTTGAAAAAAAAACAAAAGGGTAATGCTATAGGGTTATCTGAAAATAATTTAATGAGCAGTTTTCGGCTATGGTAGATTACACAATGTAATTGAAAACCAAACTTTTACATCTGATTACAAAACTAATTTGTTTCAAGAAAAGGGGCGCAATCATTCGTTTGTTTTCTCTCTATTGATGATGTATAAATTATGCTTTCTTTGGTTTGAAAAGACACGTAGAACATAGGTTGCTTGTCAGACAAAAAGCCTGATTTGAGCAGGAATGCAGGCATTTTCTCCGTTACAAAGTTGTGATCATCATGTATGCTTAGCAAAAGAGTCTGATAAGTTTCTTGTTTACCTGCGTAATTTCATGGCTGTAATTAGGCAACTAAATTCCCTGTCTTTACTTGTACGCATTAACATTTTCGACATCTCCATTCTTTTTACTGACAATGAAGTAAGGCCAGACCATATTTAAACTATGATCGTAAATTTGGTACCACCCCTTAAGAAGGGAACAAACCGAGTAGAAATGTTAGTACTGGCAAATTATATCATTGCTGCCCTTGATGTAAAAATGATGTAGCATCTGGATTTTTGTTTTGTAGATCTATACTTTTAGCAGTTTCAAATAGTGTGAACTACTTTCCCTACTGCCCCAATTCCGACAACTTCTAAGGGTAATAATTATATTTTTCTTTTACAGAAATGTGACTTAAGTCTAAAACTACCAAGCTACGCGTTAAA
This sequence comes from Elysia marginata, assembly GCA_019649035.1. Taxonomy (NCBI): domain Eukaryota; kingdom Metazoa; phylum Mollusca; class Gastropoda; family Plakobranchidae; genus Elysia; species Elysia marginata. Next base: position 400,905 of record BMAT01001868.1, on the reverse strand, counting down.
TGTCAATAATTGAAAAGATATCTAATCAATAAAATGACACGTTATCCCTTCTTCATGAAACAGTTAGAAATACGCAGACCAGTCCTGTTGAATTATCACCTTTAGGCCGATTACATTCTTGTTATTGACATTGCTCACTCTGAAACTTCCAAAAGCTTATACTTCAATTGAATAAATAGCTGATGTAGTTACTGCTCAATCAAATGATTGGAAGATTTCAAAGGTATGAAATAAGCAATGGAGAGAAGTAGGCATTAAGACGAGATGCCCGAAATGTCTGCCTTAAGTATGATTCGAACCTTCAATTTATAGTAGCTTCATGTCGCCACTACGCTATTTAGACATGCTGTTTTAAAGAAACATAGCCTATATCATGTCTCCACTACGCTATATAGACATGCTGTTTTAAAGAAACATAGCCTATACCATGTCTCCACTACTAATGTGTAAGTGATCCTGTTCAGTTGTATGAACCATCCAGACCATTAAGGTCCGCCAATCTATTCCTCCTTAAAGTTAAAGTGCCGAAGAAAGGAAGTAAAAAATTAGCAGATCCATCTTTTACCCATGTCGCTCCATCCGTCTGGAATTCTCTACCTCAGTCATTGAGAGAAATTTGATTATTGACTGCTTTTAAATCAGGTTTTAAAACCCACCTGATGCAAGTCAATTTCTAGATTTTTTCGGTTTCCCTCTGAACAATGAATGAAAGTTTTGTAAGTCTGTAATGAATGGAATGTAGCTTTGTAAATGAATGTATTTGCTTCATGTTTAATTCTAATTCAATCGCCTTGGGCCTCAAATTGAGGGAGAGGGCGGGATATAAATAAACTGCATTATTATTATTAATTTAAACCTTTAAAATCTTTCAATCATTTACATTGATTGAATTCAATATTGAAATGAGTGAAAGTTTTGAGTGCGAAATTAGTCCACAATCCGTTATGTGGGTAGCAATGGTTGAAACTATAATGATGCCTGTGTAGTACATAGATTAAATCAGACAATACAGGAATATGAAAAAAAAATTTTAAGCTAACAAAGCACTACTAATGGATATGCCGCTAGACTAAGTAGCTAAACTTAACAAAAAAACATTGTTGAAAATATTGACACTAAGTATTTAAAAAAAAACATTTCTTTCCATGGCAATATCAAGTCATAAATAGCACACATGCACACGAAGAGTTATATTTTATCTTGTATTTCACAAGCTTTTTATTCATATCACAAACAAACAATAAAAAGAAAAAACAAGGACAAAGTAGGAAGTTTTTGATTGAATTTTATTATCTAAGTCTGTACAGGATTAGAAATTTATATAGTAAGATACACTTATAAAGATTACCAAAAATTACAAGTATTATTGAATACATAATACCCATCCCTAGTTAGGTAACTAAATGATCTGATTTGGTCTCAGGTACTGACATTGAAAAGGTAAATGTCTCCCTATCTGATAAAATTGGTCCATTTGGAGTCAAGACATATAAGAGCAAACCAAAAAAAACACTGATCATTTGCATGTATAAAATTAATGCCTTAGAATTTCAACATTTAGCTCATATGATAATCATTCATGCTCGTAAGATTAATTACTAGTCTATTCTATGCTGCTAATGCTTCCTAAAAAATGTTGTGTAAATTCTTCACCTTGATATAAAGTTTTCTTTTCGAGTGCCTAAACCTCGATAGTAACTAGTACAGTAAAAAAAAGTTCTCAGTAGGACAAGGTGAATGTATGTTTATAGCATATTTTGTTACTGCTGCTAATATGCAGTATGGGTGTGTGAATTTTAGTTGCAAGCCTAACACAAAAATTACACCTGTAAAGGTTTACAATTTACTTCTTGTTTCTCACATTATTAAACTTCTTTACATTCTTTGTCCTTATCGTGACTGTCACGTTATAAGTATGGACACTCCAATTCTTTTTATATACCTCATTTATAATGATGTTGTACATTGACCGAAGAAACATCATAGAATTGAATTGACTTATGACAAAACAAGCTGTAGGAAATTTTCAACATGGTGAGAAAAAGGGCAAAAACTAAGAGTGTATTCCTATTTCCGTTCATACCTCAGTGAATTGACTATACCACTTACAATATGAGCATAGGTAAGAAAAAAAGATCTTCAATTGAAAGACAATACAGCCAATTCAAAATAATTATGATTTAGAACTGCATAATTTGAATACTTGCTTCATACAAACTATATTGCGATTACCAATTTCATTCTTCCTTTACACTGTATACGGATGATTCCATTTTTTGGATATCATATAAAGTTAATTTTGGCCCCATTGGATTTCAAATATCCAAACTCAAACTGTAAAGATTTTACATAAATTCTCAAAATTTCCAAAATTATTTTTTATATTTATCATGAACCCCTTGATTTAGAACAATAAACTGTCAGTCCAGTTTAGATATAGGCAGCTGTAAAAAAAAAAAAAACGAAAAACAAAAACTTACTAAGAACTGCTCTTCGAGTAATGAGAGCAAAATAAGAGACATACGGTATCTGCAACAAGTGCAACTACATACCTGAAACTATTTAACTGAGCACGACATTTTCACTGTAAAATCTCTTTGTTCTTGTGGAGAATATTTTTATAGAGACGGATGTTAAAAAGTGACATTTAGAAACACAACTTTACAGTAAAATATTTGACTAAAGCATGGCATTGGATTTTTCTACTTTTGGCATTAGATTTAGAGTAACATTTTAAATACTATTTAGCTTTGCCAACATAATTTTGAAAGCGTTTATGAAAATGATATCTGACAATTTGAAAATATCAAAAAATTATGCATAATATAGTAGCACTTTTCAGAATGAAGGTATTTATGAAAGCACACAAGAATCTGTGTAATTAAAAAGATATTATAGCATTTTAAGTACTGGAAAAGCTTCAATGAAATATTAAAATATTGGAGTGAAAAGTAATTTCTTAAGAGTTCAATTTTTCAAATGGAAAAAATGAATAGTTATCAGAAAGAACTTTACGGACATTGCATTGCAAACAGGCAATTCATTTACTGTAAGGAAAAGTATGAGCTAAAAATTAACACACAAGATTTTATGAGTGAAGTCAAATAAGCATCACTAAGCCTTAAGCACCTAATAAGAAAAAACAAATTCACATATAAAAGATTTCAATGGAGTGCAAAAAACAGAACATAAAACAAAACAAACAAAAAAAAACTATGCTGTTTCAATGTGGTATAGAAACATAATGGATCAAGAGTTATAAATGCATTACTTGTTAAGGAGTCACCTTAGATGAACCAAAAAAAAAAATTTTTTTTTAACAGGTAAAAATCCCATTAGGGGCTTTTACAATCTTTTGCAAGGCAAGAGACTCAAAACAAAAAGAGATCAACAGTGAGATACCACAAAAAAACTACGCCTTCCCCCTACCCCCTTTCCTAAGTTCTTAATTTGAAAAATGTTTTTTTCGAAATCTCAACTGACTTTAACATAGTGGTGACTATTAAGAGTTTCAAAAAGCAAAACATGAATCAGTTGCATAGATAAATACCACCACAGCAGTTGCCCCTTCACACATAAACAAATTTTACTGACAATTTACATTATTATTTTTGCTTCAAAGTAGCGCAACTTTAGATCATAATGATTACAAAATAGAGAAAATATTTTTGTTGATAGAGTGCCCAAAAAAGGAGAGAAATTTATTCCAATACAACTGAAAAAAAAAGTTTTTACAAAACCACTGTGCATATGTGCATGGCAAACTGTAGCCACGGTAAGTAGATTACAAGACAAAATATGGGACCAGTGTGAATAGAGGCTATTCTCCATAACATGTTAGGCATAGGATTTAAAGGCCACATTAAGTACACAATATAATAAAGTTTTATCATTACAAATGACTTTGTTGCCTACCGTTTCTGAACTCCTATTACAAGTTCAATTACATTTATTTCGGCGACGCACAGACAAAGTTATTAGCTTAATACTAAACAAAAATTCATAGAAATCAGACAACTTTTCATAAGGACGGAGAGAATGCTGATAATAAATAGAAGCAACAGTACCATATATGAGACTTAAGAATTGAAAAACACAGTTTTGTAAATTTCAACAGTATATGGACGTTGACTAAGAGAGACTCATGAACTGCAACTATATACAGAAGGTCTTTATTTTTTATCAATAATTTAGTCCATCACAACGATTGTCAATGCTTAAATTTTTCATTGGTTTTTAGGAAATTCTTTAGTATGCTAATTCCCTTTTTTCATTAGACTTAAGGCTTAAATGTTTTTGCCACCAACTCAAAAATAAAAGAATGACAGCGTATGCAGATATCGTTTTGATTCATTAAATTCACCACAACCAATTTGTCTTTTTCATGCAATTTATATTCAAGCAAATAATCTGTGTTATTTTTCTTTATTTACTAATTCAAGATGTACATGCTAAATATCTATATTTAGCAGACACAAACAAACAAAAAAATTAACAATTAAAAAATCAGGACATTTGGAAAAAAAATGGAAAGAAAAAAACCCTGAATACCATAAATTAGCTTTGAAGATAGCAGCTGTAAGTTTTAGTGTCCAAAAATTCAGTTTTAGGAACCAGCAACTTGTACATAACAGGCAGATTCATTAGGTCCTTGTTAATTTTTTTGTCATTTATTTTTTAAAACTTAAATATTTAATATTCATTACTTCATATGTAAACAACGATATAAAAAGTATTTTCGCTATCACAGATATAGCTAACAATAGTGCCGCTTTCAGGCTCGGTAGGAGACACTTTAGGGTGCACTAAATATCAAGAGATCCATCAGTTTTGGCAGAGGTGTGGAAGGACCAGAGAGTTCCAAGTTCTACAAGATCAGCCCTTGACCCCCTCAGCCTCAAGCTCTGCAGGACTCATGTAGGTTTCAAGCTCCCTCTGTCTCTGCATCAAGGTCTGAAAGTTTCAATACAAAAGCAAATAGTAACTTAAACATTGGGTAATACAATGTATACGATTGCAGCATTATCATGAATTGCAGAGGACAAAAATCAAATAAGGGAGGGGGAAGGGGGAGGAAATAATTCCAATCAAAGTTGTCAAAAAATAATTCTATAGCACGGCCTTGTGAAATATTAATAGAGAATACATTTTAACTAATAGAAGTCAAGCCAAAATATATGGCTTAACTGTTTGTGTTCCTGAAATTAATTTTTTTTTCTAATCTTCAAGTTTACCTCTTTTCACATAAACGAACGTCATTCAGCGACATGAAAAATTGAACCAGAATGATATTATCTTGGAAACATTTCACAAAAAATCAAAATATACCAAGAAGAAAAAAACCTTTAGGGGGACATTACTAATACTGTAGTAGTTTTTCTGCTTAACACCCTAACTACATAATTAAGTCTTCATCTAAAGCTAAAACTCCCACGCAACCATCTGGACAGATTGCCGATGCAACTTGCCTGTTTGAGAGAGGAGAGCTGTTGCAGAATCATATCTTGACGAGCTGTGGGGTGATCTGTGACAAGGCCAGGGTTGATCAGAGGATTCTGGGAAGCCTGGCAGGTCAAACAAGACCATCACTTTATATTATGGGCTACTTTAGACAGATTGTACAAATATTGCATGACAAGAAAAGTACTTAAGCGGTGGGTACTTTATAAGAAAGAACGGCAGAGGTGCATGCAGAGAGAGAGACATTTTTCCATAAATTTTGATTTTACAAAGTATTGATATTTTGAGCAATACCTTTTTCTGACCTTCCTTACGTTCCGAATAAACATGAATCTATCAAAGTTTTGTACAACGATATTAGAAATTCTCTTAACTTTAAACTATAAACTTTTAAACAGATTTTCTAACATTAAGATTCCTGATATCCAGCTCATTCACATTGGTAAACAAGACGCATATGGTATGACATTCTTTTTTTATGCAAGTATTACAAAATTAAACCCTGAATGTAAAAAAAAAAAAAGAATAACAATAACATCAACTTTTCATTTCAAAAATTTTTTCAGCAAGAAATTAAAGTTACCATTGCCAGAGCCCTAGCAAGCAAAATGGCACAATAACATTGCTATAGTTTAGAAACAATTGGCAGTTGGACCTAAATGGTAAAACTATCCATTCTTTGCATTTGGCTTAGAGCACTTTAAATAATTTTTCTATTGTAAGAGGGTCGAAGTTCTTAAAAACACAGCAAATGGGGACTGATTATCTCTGAGACATTCAGTTTTGCTATTGCAGTGGCAACATATAGAAGTCTTAGTGCAAAAATGGAGGTGGGTTAACATAAATTGTGAGACATTAACTGATATTACTCAAAGTTTTCCTCCCTTTTTAAAGTAGCTCAGCTTCATTTCATGTGAAAATTTATCATAGGATAGAGCACATCTCTTGATGTTATTAGGTATAGATTTCAATCAATAAAAATGTCCTTGCATTACATTTTTAAATAGATCCACTTTTAAGTTCGATACTCAAACAGACATTTAAAAACACTTCGGTTTTTATAACAAAGTTACCTTGAGAGCAGCCTCTCTCTCCCGGTCTTGATATATCTCTACTTTTCGGCCAATACCAGCAGGGTTGTGTGTCTCCCTGTATGCTTTCCTAGCTCGCTCCATGCGAGAGTTCTCTCTCGACAGTGCCATAGGCTCCTCGGCCCGAGCTGGGTCTAGAATTTCTGTTGTGCGCATGAAGGGCACAAACTCACCATCAGCAACGGGCAGGAAAGCAGCATCACCGTATTTTGTGTTAGATTGGCTATCTCTCAGCTGCATGTTAGCATGAAGATACGGATCCTTGTCTGAATTAGAGTCAGCCATCGCCCGATGTCGGACAGTCGGGATGGCTGGAGAACTGCGACCTGTGCTGAGAGGGTACCGAGGGGCAGGAGATTTCGACCTTGCACCGCGTCTGGCATTGCCACCTCCTTCCTGCCTTCTTCCTCCCCCATCATCATTATTCAGCAAGGACAGGACATTGGGGGAATGACTGCATTGACGGTCACGTGAGGCATCCCTCCTTCCTCTAGCATTCGCCACTTTACGTCCGCGGTTTTCTACTGGCTCTGGCTCCCCGTCTCGCCTTGGAGAACAATGCTCATGCCTGCTTTTACTGCGGGAGGCGTGCTCTGTTGGGATATTCTCACTGTTGAGCTCCTGAAGATACTGAAGCTGTCTCTCTCTCTTCGCCCGCCGTGCTTCGCTCTGTTCCTTCTTTTGCTGGTAAAACGGGTCTCTCTCTGAGTTCTTTACCGCGGTCTTCCGCTGCCTCTGGTTCCAGGCAAGTCTCTGCTTCGGCCCAGCCTGCTCTGGTTTCTCCTTCACCGCCCTCTTGCCCGGAACGTTAGCCACAGGCGGCTTACCTCCCTTTCTACCGTCCACTTCATCTACATCCTTCACATGTACTTTTCTTGATGGCTGATTTCTTGCCCGTTGTTCTTTTTGTCTGAGGGCATCCTCTACTTTGAGCTTGTATTCTATCTGAATGTCTTCAGGGAGGGAGTTGAGAATATTCTGCAATTCACTCAGCTCCACTAAAACATTTTAGGGGGGAAAAAAGGCAGCCATTGTAAATAAGCATTGTCATAATGAGGAATGCAGCTTTTCTTTAACAGTCCAGGCATTAACTCCATTTTTTTCGCATAAATTAAGATTTTTAAAATTGCTTGCCTATCTCTGATGATATATTATCAGGTATATGTTTTATCGTAATAAAATACAACGTACTTGTGAAATTATTCAAAATACCAAAAAATGTTTTTCATTTTAGACAACCTTAATACACAGTTTATGACATTTAATTCACTGAGCATTATTGCAATCTAGGCATTACACATAAAATAAAATAAGTAGAACTGACTCGATTCTTATTGTTTCTAGTTTTCATTTGGTGACCAGGCCACTATGCTGTGCAAGCCTTAACTCACAGGTCTGCGTTCCGAATTCCCTGCGTGGAGAGCCTGACTCTCCGATGCCCAGTACGGGCTGTCTGAACCTGCTGGGTGTCAGGACACGATCCTCCACGTATGGCTCTTTAGTGTAAGACTGGCCGAGAGGATAGCGTGGTCGGGCCTGCTCTTGTTTAGCGGGTTCAAATCTTGAAAAAATTGAAAGACAAACAAAAGGTACATCTTATCAAATTTTACCTATATGATCTGCCTTCAGACAAAGCAAGCCCATGCTCTGTTGAGTTATTCTTCTTGCAGGGTTCTGACTCCAATTTCACTTTAAATGTCTAGACTAACCAAAGCAATCAAGACCAACTTTAACCCACTTAAACGTAAATTTTTTTTTAAAATCTCTTTCATAGTCTTACATTCAAACTAAAGTGAAGACTCACTTTGATAAGCACATGATAAAATGTTTATTTTTTCCCTTGGATAAGTACATAACTTGAGAACTAATATCCATGACTTTCTCGGCAAAACTAACATCAAAATACATGGACTTTCCCTAAGGTCCTTGCATTCCAAGATAGCATAGGCACCCTGTCTAATGAAAGGAAAAGTAACAAAAGAAGAAATTAAAGAAAGAATAAATCATTCAACGCATTTGCCGCAAGCCATACGTGTTCATAATTTGATAATTTAGGTCTAAGTTTTGTGAAAAATGTCTGCACCAGACATGAAAAGTTCATGTCCCTTTGTACTACATGTAATACACGTCATCACAAGTGGCCCGACAAAGGGGACTGGAAGCCCAGCCAGCTGAGAATAAAACTGAGACAACTTTATCAGGTGGGAAAAAGTTGGGGTGGTCGGGAAACTCCTGCTTAACACAATTTACCAACTATAACTTGAAAATTCCTGATTTTACAACAGTGTGGGAACCTTGTTGAAATACAGTTTTTCTCGACAAGAATGATTTGGTTCAATTTTGAAACAAGCTCAAAACATAGAACATAGTAAAACGTTGAATGCCTAACCTATTAGACTGCTTGTTTCTCAGGCATATCATTAAGAAAATACAAAGCAATAAACCCAAACAAAAACAAAACCATAAAACCTCCCTTCACGGGTAAAGGTAAATAATTGAAAAACCTACTTTAAAAATGTTTAAAATAATATCCAGTAAAACATTTACCTTGAATAACCAAGAATAACCACATTAAATCGGAGATTTTAATCCTTTTAAAACATAACACTTTAGAACAAATTTACACTTCTTAAATATAAAAAAAAGTGTTAAAGAAATATAATATACCTTCTCAGAGGGAATCACTTTAATAGATCAATTTATCTTTTCTTTTCATATTTTAAGAAAGTATTAGTGGAACATTTTTCTTTTAAGTTATAAAAAAATTCATGGTCTATTTACTTTGGAGCATCCACAAAGTCCTGAATGCCGGGTGACACGCTGCGATCCTGTTGAGGTCCAAGGTCAGGACCGAGACCTGGGACAGCGGACACGTCATACTGCTTGGCGCGCGGTGATGCTGCTAAGAAAGTTGTCAGAACAGTTATTGCATAGTTTTGAAAACAAAAGAGAGAAATGTCTGAAAAAAGTACCATCCAACACATGCACATGCGAAATTTTTAAGGGAACCTTTACAACAAAATGAAAAAAAGAAGGAATTCATTAAATTTGGGAGAAAAATTTTAAAACAGTGAAAGTTTAACAGGTACACTCCCTCAAGATTTAAGTTACGAGAGAAAATACTTTGAAAAACTTTAAAATAAAAGAAAAGACACCAATGGTTTACAAATTACTAGTGATACAAAATTCACCAGGTTAGTTCATTTGTTAATAAAAAAAAAAGATCTAAATGGTGCCTTGGACAGTTAGTCTTAAGACTTTGAGACTAAACTATCTTTCATTCAGAAATTGATTTTATGTCAAACAGCCCAGAGAAAAAGCAGAGTAAATCTGTTTCACATACTAATCCCATAAGTAACTTGTAGAGTAAAAAAAAAGTTAATAAATGTTTTCAAAAAAACATTGCTCTTGAGTGTTTGCAAGAATATTGACAGAGGTAATATTTGGAAACAGCATGTATAAATGTCTTGCAACCAGTCTAAATGAGTCTTAAATTGAATTTGGAAGGTGAACAGATAGTAGTATCACAAAAAGCTTATTTTCTCTTCTTTCAAATACAACAAACAGAAAAGCTCTATCATTCTTCTGCATAAAGTTATGGCCATTTGAAGTCGGCAGGGCTAGGGCTTGTGAAGTTTTAAAAAGGGGAGAAACCAGCATTTAAAGTTTAGACCACTATAAAGGTATTAAAGCCTCTGCAATCATACCAATTAAAATTAAACACTTATAAAATGAATTTTGGACATCAATTAAGTGTAGAAACTGTTTAGAAATGGTTTTAGCATCAATATCTAACAAAAAAATTTTGACTTCTGAACACCCACTAAACTTAAAAAGCGTATATCTTGAAACTAAGCTTTTCGACATTTGGACAGAATGCGAGACATATGTAGTGATAAAATATTTTGCACTTAAAGGCTGCATGTTATAGCTGATGATACACAATAGTCAAGAAGGTTTATTTTGGAAAATACATGCATATATGCTGAATAAAAAAAAGGAATGGAAGATAAATCAGTAACAGGTAGTGATCGATGAAAGCTTGTCGAAATTGCAGTCTAGAATATCTAGAATATCTGCATTCAGTTTTGTATTACAGTCTAATTGAGAAGCTTTATTTTTTCTCCGCTGTCCTCATAATAGATTGTTCTGGTTTCTCTTGCTTTTTTTTTTGTCATATAGATTATAAATAGGAACCTGTGATTCGAAATTTGAGGAAACTATAAAGTCTGAAAAAAAAAATTTAAAGACAAATATTTCTTGGTAAAGCAAATTTACTTTTATTTTCATCTACCAAAACGCTCTTTAACTAATATTACCTGTGAGCATCTTCAAATAATAACTTCTGACTCTAAGTCGGTGATGATTTTTAAAGCAAGTTGTTGCAGGAGGCAGCAACATATATCAAAGAGGTGGATAGTATTTTTATTTTACTTGATGTATGGTTGTCTTGTAAAAAGATTAAAATTTTTTTTCAATAAAGGTAAAAAGCTTTGAAACATTTTCTATTTAAAAAAATATTTATTAAAGAATTTTAGACAAGTATATTAGCTGACGTTTTGCAAGCTTTACCACTGCATTTATAAATATCAATACTTCGGTATAATTGGTACTTCAGGGATTCCAATAAAAAATACAAAGGAAATGAGAAAAGCATTGCATATCACAAAATATAGAGACAATTTGTTCAACCGCTATTCTTGTTTTTGATAATGAAGAATAGTTGCGTACTTACATAATATTATAACAGAGAAATTTTCAACAAATAAAAAAAAAATGAAAATGGCATAAAAATCATAGGCTTGGCATTCCTGATACTTTTGATACTTTGAAAAAAACTTTCCTTCAGTCAAAAACTATCACCCTGGGACCTTAAAACATGGATGCCCACTGATTACTTAAACTCATCCACACTGATGGTGTGCTTGAGAGCATACTTTTCTAGGAACATCAGATTTTTAGGCCTTAAAGCTAAGAGTTCAGTTTTTTGGGGCAGTTAACGCTTTACAAAAACAGGGGTGGGCACTGCTTATGAAAAAAAATCTTGAGGTCAGGGCGTATTTTACATCACATTATAAAACATTAATCTAGCTGTTAATTACTTCAAAGTTTGCTGATGCATTTCACATAAACAGTACAAGTAAACTTAGAACAGTCGTAAGATCTGTTTTTCCATAAGGAATTTACTAACAAAAATTTTTCTTCTCACATGAGTAGTATATGTCCATATCAGGAATTTTCTAATTCAAAATGGAAAAAAAAAATCATGAATTCAGGATAAATCCTGAGAACGCCCATGCCTGCAAAAAGCAAGGTTATTGTAGAAAAAAAAATATCTATAAAAAAATTATGTAATTAAAAAAAGGATTTGTTTTAGGTTAAAAAATGTCGATCAAAACTAAATTGACTGGACCCGCTGGCTCAAGGGACTGCAAGGTCGCATTACAGAATGGAAAAGTTCCAATCTAAAATTTTCTTTAGTCTTTGAGAGGGTAATCTAAAGAAAAAACTTAAAAGTCCCTCTGAGGATGTTAAAAGAAAAACCTGAAAATGAATCGAGAATAGCATCTCACATAGAACAAGTATCATAGACATAAGTCAAACAATAGACAATAAATGGGTTTTAAAAAAGAACGTGAAAGACCTCACATTGAGCTTCGATGTTTAAAAAAAAAATTTTAAATAAATTAAAACCAGGTGACTGTGCTGTGTTGAACATTCTGCTTTTTGAGTGATGGAATATAAAGGTAGATATAAAAAAAAGACTTTGGGGTATATGAACTAGAAGTTAAGAAAAGAGAAAAAAAATTATAGTAAATTTTGTCACTATATATAGAGGCAAAAAAAAGGTTAAATGCCAAGAGTATCTCTGAGAGGTTTTTAAGGCATTCTTTTAAAGCCATGCAGCTAATACAGGGGGTGTAATCAGTAAAGTTTTCTACTTTTTTACATTATACTTGACTGATTAAAAAAAAAGGAAAAAAACAACAAAGAGTACCACTATGATAAAGACATAAATAGTTAAATAAAGGTGACTGGAAGAGGGGCAAACACAGGAATGACAGAAAAACTAGTCAAAATGTGTACCATAAATAAGTTTTGTTGTGGCTTCATACTGATCCATGTTACCTTGAGATGCTCCTTCTGTTTCTTGATTTTTATTGCTGAAAGCTTCATGGTGATGGCGAAATACAGAAAGAACACATTATAACATGGCAGCAGCGCAAAGTGTAGCAACCAAACTTTAAAATAGCAAAGCTTCCAATGCTATTCGCTCTCTATAGTATTTATGTCAAAAGTAGTTTCACATTTTTCAATCCAACAAAACAGGGAGGAAATGATAGACAGTTGGGTAAAGGTAAGCCAAAACAGTAGTCAGTGAAAGTTTCTGTTGTTTGAAAAACAAAATTCACTCATAAGAGAAAATTTTTCAAAAATTTGTGCAGTGAAGATAAAAATATAAAATGGCGTGCAATAGAATCTGATGAGTTTAAAACTGGTCCCTACAAGATAAAGAATGTTCCTACTTTTTAGTATGATTTATGACAAAAGAAAAATGCAAAGTGGAGGAAAAGCAGAAAAGGCTTAACCCTTGTTCCCATACACTTGTGTCCCAAAAATGTTTTTGTACATATGCACTTAACACAATTCTAATAATTATGTATTTGAATAAAAACAAAAACAAAAAAAATCAAAACCAAAAAAGCCATTGTGCAATGCTGCAATAGGCAAAATTCAACCAAAAAGAAGTCTCAACAAAACACTCCGTATACCTTCACCCCCACCATGCTCAAAACTGTGTCGAGATCTCATAGAGGGTTCTACAGCAAAGATTGAAAGGAGCACACAGTTAAGTTTCAAAGTCACAAAGTGACAAATAACCATTGCTCTTGATTTTAAGCTGTCCTATGTACATTGTTTTATTTTTAGCTAAAGATAATTACTCTTACATATTTTATTTTTAAACAATCAGGTGATAATAAATAATGAAAACAAATAACTTTAAAATTTGGCTCTTCTTTTTCTTTTTGGAATAAATGATCAGATATCAGCTTTTTGCATCTTTTGCAAGTTGTTTTAATGTATCTCGGCTATTTTTTATTTTTTTTATATAGCACTAGTTCTTTTGATTGGGGGTAGGAAAGTTAAATTACAAAAAAACGTCACTCAAACCTTAGTTTTTGCCCTGCTTCTTCTTGCTTTGTCTAATGAAACTTCAAAGAAAAAGTACTATTTTTCGCTCAGACAAATACTAATCAAATTATGCATTGAACAAATTGCCATATCTGATTCACTGGATTGAATGCAAGCCAATTTTTTGAACAGTCTGAAAATGTTGGTTCATTTTCATGAAAAGTTGCACTCTTCAAACATTCATATTATGAAAGAGCTCAAAACATAACAAACTTGTTGCAGATTCATTGTTATTACAGAAGAAAAAAGAGTTTTGAATTATAATGTCTGCACTCTTCCGTATATGATAAGACTCAGCAGACACCGAAGAATTAAAGAGAATGCTTTTTTTAATAATAATTTGGAAAAGCTTTGGAAAAATGGAAAAGTGGCAAAAGACAGAACTCATGATGTTAAAACCAAAGTTTGTTAACCTACTGTAGTAAAGAATCACACACAGATAGAGAGAGAAGAACATAGGAGATCTATCTAGGCACACCTACCATCATAAGTAGCCTTGAGCTGGGTAACGTCATGCCCATGTGCTTGGAGATGATGGATACGCTTGTGCGACTTTTCCTCCATAGCTTTCTCTTGCGCCGCATCCATGGCTGACTTTAGGGCGTCCACCTGTTTCTGTCTTTGCTCCTGATTGATGAGACGGTTGTATAGGGAATGAGATTTCAACAAGAGTAGCAGAACTCTCCTGATGTCTCTCCCAGTGAGATTTAATCATAAAGGCTGGCACATGCCGATTTACATTCTAGTGGGTTTTTTTTTTAATATTTTAAAGACAATATTATGTGAAAATTAAATGGGATTACCTGCTGTCTTATGAATACAATCTTTTTAACATTTATGCGACAGATTTTTTTTTAAGATAAACTTTTGATTTACCTCTATAGTTTTTTTAGTTCTAGGTGTGAAATCGTTTATAAAAGTAAGAAACTTACGAATATAAGACCCTAAAATCTAGGTTTAGATTATAATAATCACTATAGTATTTTGTGTTGTCTTCTAGAAAAAGGACGTTACTCTTGTTTTAGCTCTAATCTCATTCCCTATAGACTGATAGTAGTGGCATGCTTTTGAAGGATACAAAGAACTCTTCATCTCTATCTCTATGGCTGGTCAAAAATAAATTCAGTTTTACAAAAAAATACCTATCAAAGCAATCCTGTCTCAAATTGCATTTACAGCAACGAAGAGTTTAAAAAAGTAATCCAACTCATATTTTGTCAAATTCATTACTTGATTCAAATTGTCTATTTCAAAACTTTCCTCAAAATTCTGCATAAACTTTAAAAAATTGCCCTTTCAATTATAAATCACAAACACTGTACAAAACATGCATTGTAAAGGTGTCCAGCCAAGCTTGTCTGACCTCTTTTTCTCTGAGCTTTCTCTGTTCCATCTCCAGCTGTTTGTTGAAATTTTCTCTTTCCATCTGTAACTTTCTCTCTTCCTCCA
>BMAT01001868.1:373958-384595 GCA_019649035.1 Elysia marginata | reverse complement strand
CTATTTTCTCTGATAACATAAGATATCATACCTTAATTTCCTTCGTTTCCCCGCTCTTTCTAACCGTTTAAACTATCTATTCTCACCCTCGGCTATCAGCCAAGCCAGCCTTTTTCGCTTTTCGTAACTTTAAACCTCTCTACATTCCTTTCCTTTTCCCTGGCGATATATTGCTAGAATTCAGACCTCCTATCCTTCTTTTCACTTCTTCACTTAAATTCAGACCCCAAACTCTCTCTTCTACTTCCTCACCTTAATCTATATCTATTATCTAGATTTTTGTAGAGCCCTAAATGCACCAACAACCAAATTAAAGTCACCAATATCTAATAAATATAAATGTGTGTGGATTCTATAAGTCATTTTAAAATGTGTTGTTTCAAATTGCAGTAGTTTGACAAATGACTCATTTCGACTAGTTGTGTTGTAAGAAAAATTGATACACTAAAGTCTACTGCAAGATGATTTTAAAAAACTGTATTTAGACTCAGCCACTCACGGTTCTTCAGGAGCAGCCGCTGCTACAAGAGGATAGGGGGCGCTGCTTGTTCTCTGGGTGACGGTAGCCTCAGCCGCTCCCACAGTATCTGTCCTCCCAGCAACGTTCGAGGTAGCTGGAGGAGAGGCCACTCTGGTCTGACCTGACTGATGAAGATTGGAGACCACCCCTGCTACTTCCTGAGTTGTCTGCCCCTGGCCCAGGTGATGGGGGACGGCATGCATCAGTTTCTGCCGATCAGTCTGGTAGTGGTCAGCCCAGGTGCCATTGTTCTCCTGACGATCTCGCTCCTTCAGGGCCTGGCGAGCTAAGCGCTGCTCTTCTCTCTGTTGGTCTGTCAAGAGATAAGGAATGAATACTCGTCATGAAACTGCTTGCCTGTCAATGAAAGCTTGGTCAATAATATAAAAAAGACTTTTCACCCTTAGAATCCACGATTCGGGATGGGCCTTATTTCTTAGGTTTAGAAATGTTGATAGATTTCAATCTAGACCTGAACCTATTGGACCAAAATCATTTTAAAACGCAAAGTTTTCTCCCATAGATACATTTAAAAAGCTTTTCTTTCACCAATGCAGAATCTACAGCTTTTGCATAAGGTGACCAGATACAGTGGGGAAAAAAAGGTTCAGGGCGCCAGGGTTTAAATATTGATGCAATTTGATTATTTCTATCTATTCTTGTCCTTTATATAACTCTCTGAATGAACAGATGAAAAAAAATGTACCGAGTTCTTGAAGCCACTTTCTCTTCTCTTCTGCCTTTTTGTTGTCATATCTGTTTTCATTTAGAGATCCATCCTGTGAAGATATAAAGTAGTGCATTACAGTTATTAAAAGTCCTCAGGAAAAAAAAAAAGATCCTGTCTCATATAGGAATGTGAATGTTCGGAGCATGTCATTAAAAATACCGCCCCGGATTAAGTAATGGTATTTATTTTTCGTTGTCAAGTTTTTGCTACAACCGTCTTACACATAAGAGGGGTAACAGTTAAATTTCTATGTTGTTTTTTTGTGGGTTAAAAACGGGAACAGCCAAGTCAGAATAATAGCACAGCTGGTCAATCACTCAATAAATAATATACAAAATACACTTTCATGGCTAGTCAGGGTCATTCTATTGATTATTATCTTTTTGAAGAAAACACATACGTTGTCACCCAAATTTCTATATTTCGACAATGTGTTTTTATGAGTTTTGTTATGCCTGAATACCTTGACTCACAAGAAAAATAATGAATCTTCATGATTTGAAATATTATGAAAAAAAAGGAAAAAATCTATGGCAGAACCCTTGAATAAAGACAGGGATGAATCTTTGAAAAAAACAGGGGGATGTTAGTTCAGGGGTTGAATTTCTAAACTCATATAAACAGATGTCCAAAAATTTACAGTAACATAAGAAGGGTAGTTTTGATTGGGGGAGTTCCATTGTAATGTCAAGTCGTATACATTTCTTACACTCCTCAATGTTCCTGACTTCTTTAGATTGTCTAAAAGAAATTCTTATTCTCTACCCCTTTTTAAATCCATTTTTTTAAAGGTACTCTGCCTGACTTAAAGTTCTGGCAATTGACTTATCTGGCCTGGTCTAGCCCATGAAAGTTTCTACAGACAGTAGCCGTGATGTTAGAGAAAACTTGCGTCCTCACCCCGACCACCATAGAGCTTCTCATGGCTGCAGGTGGGGCACTGTCTACCGTGTCCGCTGCAAACGCCTGCATAGGTTGACCACTGGGTCGGCTGGCTGGAACACTGTTTGGTCCAGACTGGGGGGCCCTGGGAGAATAACAGGACAAAAAACAAAATTTAAAAAAAAAGCAAAGTTATCCCTAATCTTGATAAACGTTAGTGAAGAAGGAGTGGGGCCCTAATTTTTTTTGCATATAGCATCGTGGGACAGCTTGCCACGGGTTTCAACCACATTTGCATTTGCTAATTCTACAAAGGTTTAGTTACTAATAAGAAAAAGCTGAGTGGGTAAAATTTGCTTGAACTGTGAATTGAATAGCGGCGGTGGAAGTCGCTCACTTCGTAAGTCCAAAATTTTTTAAAAAATTTATTTTCATATAAAAACCTTCAACAGACCATCCTGCATATTATGGCATGGTGATCAGCTGCTCTACCAAATAAACTACTACCTGCCGCAAAATTTATTTTTAAACTTTCTGTAAAGAAACTGAATTTTTTTATTAAAGGAAAATTTGTCTTTAAATGTTAGACAAAATTATTTATACTATGCAATTGATAGAGAGAGTTTGTAATCTAGTTCAATATGTGTCTGAAATTCAATTCAATATGATAATCAACAGCTTTGTTTGTACAAAACAAGGACATTATTGTTTCTCTTTCTCATTCAAAAAAAATATAAACAAATATTCTTTTACAAAGCTTGAATAATTTAATGTTATACTTAAATCTTGGAAGTTAAGATAATGCTCTATTAAATAAGTCAGAGAGAAAGAGAACCACAGTAAGGGACAGAGACAGAAAGCTAGAGAAAGAAAGGAAGATAGATAGAGAGAGAGAATAAAACACAGAGATAAGAAAAGATTGAAACAGGAAGGGGCAAGAAACATAAGAGAGAAAGAGACACAAATATATGGCGTGGCGTCGTGGTGTAGTGGTAGACGCTCAGCTTTCGGATGGAGAGGTCCGGGGCTCGAGTCCTGCTTTCGGCAGGTCGACGTTTAGACCTTGGGAAAGGCTATTTACACATATTTCTTTGCCTCACTCATGCGTTAAACTAGTACCTGACTATAGGCATTGAAAGATCTTGTCAGAATGCTAGAGTGATGCGCTTAACTAGCTGCTCCTCTGTGGGTTCAGAAGGTACTTTGGTTGGGAATGGCCTGTTGGGGAACCCATGTAAAGCGCTTAGAGCACATTAGTGGATAAGCGCTATATAAAAATGCTCTTTATTTATATAGAGAGAGAGTATGAGAAAGGTATAGTCAGAGAGACCAAACGACAGATAGAGAAATCAAACACTGAGCATGCCTTGGGGAGATCTGCCTGGGAGTTTTGTGATACACAAATCTATCTGCCCACTGGTCCTGCAGTTCAGCCCTATCACGCTCTTTCTCCATCTGCTTCTTCAGCCTTTGCTCTTCCCTCTGTTTGTCTGTTAGAATCACAAACAACAATAGAATACAACAGAAAAAAAACATTACATGGTGTACATATATATTGTAAACAATGAATTTGGCTGCGCTTCCAAATGTTAAAAAGTTCATAAAATAATCCGAATTGTGTGGAAAGATATTAAAACTTCTTTTGATTAATGATAAAGAGAAAAAAAGCAAAAAAAATCAACTTTTAAAATTCAAGGAGTGTTCTGCCCAGGAGAAACCAAAAGCAGCATATGCAATGTCGATACTGCATTTTGTTTGTCCAATGCAGAGCAGGCACATTCCCTCTTCTCCGTCCCCAATGGACTAATCAGGCATCACCTAAGGCCCTAAATAATTGCGTATTATCTTGTGCTATGATGACTTTGCTAGTGCCTCATTACTACACTAAATGATGCGATACAGGTTGGAAATTAGGGATTCAGAGTCCGAAATCATATACTGAGAACTTAGTAGAAAGGAGAGAAAAAAAAAGTCGTCTTATTACAATGAGAGGAACTAGGTTGCTTTACATAATTTATAACCATGAATGGTTCTTCAGCAGAGCTGCACTACAGTGTGATGGTTAAGACCAAGAACAACTCATATATTGGCAAGATGAAAAAGTTTTTCTTCCAGAGGTTCAAGGAGCTTCGATGCCATAGTTACATACAGAATATCCCAAGACAAAGAGGAATAAATAAGCATAAAAGATATACTTTTAGAGAGGTTTTTGTTTTTTGGCAAAGGAATTATTTTTCAAAGAAACAAGGGGACAGCAGATATATGTAGGTGGCAAATGGAACTTTTCTGACTCAGAGCTGTGCCTCCAGTAAAGCAATGTTCTCAGTAAAATTTCAAACCACTTATGTTTTTTTTCTTCTAATTACTACAAAATTCGCATATGGTTTTTCAAAAACATTTTTCTTTTAAATATGGGTGCGTGCATTATTGTATAAATGAAAGCACTTGAAGACTGCAAATATATACTTAAAAAACTATGTTTGAGATACAGACCATTCACTAATTTTCTTTTCTGTCTTTTTTGTTATTTTTTTTGTCATGAATCTATGAACAACAATTGAACACAGAAGTTTGCTTTTCCATTAATTAACTCACCTAATTCTGCCAGCCATTTCCTGCGCTCAATTTCTTTCTTACTTAAGTGAGCTTCCTCATTGTTTTGATTCTGTGTAGCAAAGGGATACAGAATTAAACACAGCATAATCACAAAAGTTAAAGCAACAACAGTTAGGCTCCTGTAATGTATTTATAATACAATTAAAGTGTTCAAAAATGTTCTTTATATTCTTTGGTGATATGAAAAAACCCTTTCAAAAGTTTTTAAGAGTATTTCTTTGAACTTCCAGAAACTAATCTATGTAACACAAAGTAATTTTTTTTAGTTTAGGAGTTGATTTTCACATACATTAAATATGAGTAAAAAAAAATTAACCACAAACAGTATACATTTAAGTTTTAATACTTCTAAACAATATACTTCAATTTTAATTAGGAATATTAAGCCTACCATTAAGTTACGTTCACTACTTTTTTAAAATGGTAGGTAAAGAAATTCAAAAATCAACAGACTAACAGCTACTAAAGACAATATATCCTTAGGACAAAGAGGTGTAAAGTATTTTTTTTTAAAAAGCAATTCAATTTGAAAACAAAGATAGTGTTAGATTTTTTTTTGTTTCTTTGTTTTGTAGTTTTTCTTTTGTAAAAGGAAAAATTGCCTTTTAACTGAACTCACATTAAAATTGTAGAGCTAAATGTAAAAGCTAAACGTTGAAAGAAATTTTTCTATTGAAAACATATAACTTTTTCACCTTTCATGATCTTAAATTTACTACTCCAAGACATAATACAATGTACTATGAAGAACAGATAATATGCACTCGAAAATACCTCAGGGCAAATTAGTAGCTAAGTGTTACAAAAAGAGAGAAAAGCATAAAATATCAGGTTCCTAGAATGTTTTAGGGTTACAAAACAGTAGATGGCTTTAAATACAAAATTGGACATTATTTCCCAATACAAAATATCATGGGCTATACTAATTAAAAAAAAAACACTCTGTAATTATTTTGAATAAAATAACAATTGTTAAGAGTCTTTGCTTCAATTTTAGTGCATTAGCAATTAAAACTGCAATGTTCCTAAAACAGCTGTAGCAAGATATATGAATACTGCAACAAGTACACATTTAGACACAAAAAATTCTATGTAACAGTGAAGGACTTTGGTCTGTATTGTTCAGCCAGACATTTGAAAAAAAAAAAATGATTTCTTTAGTTTACATTTGTTATACATTTGCCTTATTTTTAGAAAAAAAAACGACGAAATCATTTGAACTTCTAGTAAGAATCACAAACTCAATTCAAACAATATGATCACACTTGTTAGAAAATTCTTATGAAGTAAAATGAACCAAGCACCCCTCATTGTGTGTTAGTATTTTTTTGCTTTAGGTTCTATCTCTGCGTAACGATTAGACATCTGGTACTGATTACAGTCATAAAAAAGGTTAAGTTTGTCAGATAGATGTGTTAGACAGGTTAATCTTATTACATAGGCGCTCTAAAAAAATTACTCATAAGAAAGGTATGGAATACTAAATACTAAATTTCATTTCTAAAAATATTAAAATTTGTACAGTGTTAACTAAACTATACATGACGCCACCAGGGCAAATCAAGTACAAGTCTAAGTTTTGACATGGTGATTTAGTAACATTTACTAAAACTGTATTCTTTGCACTTGAAGAGGTTAAAAAACGTTTAACTTTTGTTAAATATGTTTTAAATTATTCCACTGCAAAGATATAATGAAATTGCTTTACTATACAGCAAATTATAACAAATATTTAAAGGACACAAACTCAAAATTACTCCAAGTGATTTATGCTTGATTTGCACTGTTTACCTCACGTATAAGTTATTGACTACATGAAAGCTTCAACTAAATTCAGAAAGGCATCGGTTCAGTTAGAACTAAGTAACTAACAAGTTAGCAGGCAAGAAAAGATATCAAAATAATGCTGAGATTATGCACGAGAGCACATCAAACAGTAATGATCTAGAAGCCATTGCTCTAAAAAAAAAAATGCGAGATGAGTTTAAGATGAATCTTCAATGCAATTTATTTCCCCATTTAAGAAAACGGTCAAACAAATCTAAATCAAGCTCTCATCTCTTTCAAAGCCCAAGTTTCTACTTTAAAAGCTCTGGAAGGTTTTCTTTTTTTTCTTATACCTCAAATATATGGATCAAATAGTTTTAAACTTACCTGAGAAAAGAATGGGATCTGCATTCTAGTACTTCATTTAATGGTTCAAGTTATAACTATTTAGTATTTTTCAAAAATATTATCTGATGATGCAAAGGCTTCAATTCATTTAACCACTACACAAATTGCTATTGACAAGCTCATATCAAAGAGGCAGAGAATACAGTGACACACAAGGGGGGCCAACCAACCGAGCCAAGAGCAGATGGGACCACTTTTCTACTGGTTCGTCCGACGTTATCGTCAGTTTCTGTTGCCTCTCCAGTTTTTCCTTTCCCTGGAAGCTTCCCAGTATCTTTGCCCTTTGCTTTGCTGGCCTGCTCCTCAGATTCAGCATCAGGTGTCTCATCTCTCTCTTTATGTCTCTCTGAACTTCTGTCCTCTCGCCCTTTCCTCACCCTCTCGTCTTCTGATCTCTGACCAGATTTGCTCCTATCCCTCTTCCTATTTATGATCACAATTTGTACCTTATTTTCCTCCTTGTCATTGTCTTCCAGAGGCGTGGCATCTTTTTTGCCCTGCTTCTCTTTCTGCTGAGTTTTTCTGTTCTCCGCTTTCTTGCCTGTGGGGGGATCTCGTTTCCTGGCTTTCTTCTCCTCGGCACGCCGTTCCTTTTGTTTTTCCTCCTCCTGCTTACGCCTTTCTTCGGCTTCACGGATTTCCAACTGAATCTGAAGAATTTCATTGGCCAGTTCCTCCTGATTTCAAAAGAAAGGATATAAATAGACACAATGCAGTGCGAGTGTAGATAATATTAGAATTGAACAAGAAATTTTTAAAAATAAAAAGGATGTCTTCCTAAAGATGTAAAAACTACTTCCTTTAATTTATACACATGGATACTCGAAGAGAAAAACAATAAATGACACAGAAGATAGAGCAAAGAGAGAGATTGAGCTAGAAAACACAAAAGACATACACAAAATGGAGAGAAAGAGAGACACACAGATAAAGACAAATGAAGAGGAAATTTGTGAGCAATGGAAAGGAAGACTCATTTCTAAGTGCCACTTCATCAACCTCTGCGGAAGTTTCTGTTCTGTATGAATAAATTCTCTAGGAAGAAAATTCATATGTATTTTGATAAATATCCAACAACTCAGTGACAGGTATAGACATACCAACAGAGCTAAAAGAATATTAGCATAAATCAAGAGAACAAAGTAGAAGCATGCATATTAGTCAGCTGCCATCAAGGATTGCACAAAATAATCCCCAATTAGAACAATTTCACATCTGCTTCCTATAAGATGTTAAAATATGGTAATAAGCAAAAGACTTCTTGTATTTGATTTTCCTGAAGAATAAGATATGAGATATCATTACTCTCATTCATCTTGCTAACAAGGATTCCAAAAAAAAGGGGGGGGGCGGATCTATTAAAAAATGGTTAATAAGGCTGAAGTCTGATTCACAAGAACAACAGTTATAGGACAATGAAACATTGACAGCAGCTGAAATCTCAAATGTCCTCTTTATTAAAGCTTCATAATGTGATTTTTATATATTGATGAGTAAGAACTGACCATCACATACAATTACATTGTGTATGGATTGAAACCATATACTTGTTTTTTCTATAAACCATCTTAGGGACTTGACTCAGGCAACGAAGAACTAAGCAGATGAAAAAAGTAAAGAATATATGTTTGGATTTCAATTGCAGAAGGTTTTTTTTGTTTGTTTGTTTTTTGTTTTAGGGTGGGATGGAAAGAGCAAAATTATCTTAATTTCAATAATTGTGATAATGGAAAAAAAGTTTTAAAAAAAAAGTAAATAAATATGGCAAGTTTTTTTTTTAAGTACACTTAGGCAAATTAAGATAACAAAAAAAAATAATAAAAGACAAAGACCAGAGAAATCTGAAAATACAAGAATAATAGGATAAGAGAGGCCTTGAGAAAAGTCGTATTGCTTCAGCATGGATGTACCAAAGGTAGCTAGTATCATTTTGTCAGAGAGCTCAGTGTTAAAGGTTTCCGTTTATTTCCATCTACTTTTGTCAAACCACATGCTATCAATAAAATAAAATAGTGCTTGGAAAAGGCAAAGCATTCTTTCATGCAGCCAATAAACGAGAAATTTTTCCCTTTATTTACCAATAAAATATCCCAGATTGACGGCATCTCTGCTTCTTTCACTCTATAGTTAAAGCAACGGAATACCTAGATAACCATGGCAAAACATTAGAAATATGAAGTAAGAATAAATAAAGTCCATGATAAAAAGATTATAAATGTGTATTGAAAGTTTTGTTTCTTAAACCCAGCTCTGTCTTAAACATACAATTACATTGTACCGTTCAACATATAATACTTCATATGCTTCAAAGACCCATTAAGCCTGACAGGTCAAAGGATAGAGACCAGACTAGACGCAATCCATTATCAGCCCCCTCACACACAAATGTAGTAAAAGCATAGAGCTAACAACTCTTATCTTGTAAAAAAGTCATTACAGAACAGCAAGTTGCCCTAGTTGCAATCAGTAAAGATGCAAGTGTATAATTTTCTTGAAAAACGGTTGATTTTTTAAAACTTTAATGTCTACTGACTGAAAGATCAAATGACTTGTCTTTTCATCACTATACAATTACAAATTCAACAGCAACAATCTGCCCAACCTTTTTCCTCTCAGTTGAGGACTTGACAGCATCTGCTTTTGAGTTATTGGCAGCTGCCTCTCTTTTGTTACGACCCTTGGTGACCCAGTCATCAGGCTCATGCTTCTCTGTCCTGATTTCCTCGGTTTGTTTCTGGGTTGGAGCCCCAGCCCCAGGACGGCCCCACGGGTTGTACTCCTCTACTTCCGCTGGTGGACATAAAACACAGATGTGATAATATAACGAGAAGTAAAGTTGTTCAATGTATGCATACCCAGTTAAAGCAGATTTTAAAAATTTAAAATAATTTGACTTAGAATTAACAAATGCTTTAAGAGAACCAACAGTTTATGCACAGATGCTCTTTTACTTTTGGGGTGATTTGTTAATGAGAGCATCATATTTGAAAAAGCTTGAGAGTTGTGGTCTAGCCCTTTTGCATGCTAATTTTAAATTCACATTAGATTTTACCACTTCTTCAATGACTGCAAATCAAATGGTCGAAGGAAATATCTAATCCTGATTATATTTTACAAAACTCAATGTTTAGCCTCTCTCCTGCCACCCTTACCTCTCTCCCTTGCCCACTGCAGCCTCTTTCTCTCTGCCACTGTCAGGTGCCTCCATGGAACAGTGTCTGGAACGTGCCCCACCCCCGCTTCTTTCTTGGCATCCTCCAAGGAAATTCTCGTAACAGAAGTCCTTGATGGAGCTACATCAGGTTTAACTGAACTCACCTCGGGGCCATTTGTGGAATGTTGGGGTTTGGGAGCGGTGCCCGACCTGTGGAATGATTAAAAATGATAAAAGGTTGTATGTGTAAGTTTAAGTGTATGTCTATGTTTCAAAACAGTCACTTAGATTTCTTTTTGGTTATCAGCCTGCCTTGGGGAAGTATGTGGTCTCTTCAGGGAGATAAAAATAATTTTTTTTTTAAATTTTGAGGTTCTGGCAAATCAGTGACCACTCATCCTCAACACAAAGAAGTAAAATGTGGTGTGTTTCCCTTAAACAAGTTAATGTTCGCTGATGTTCCAATTGAGGAAATTGTGATCTTCAAAGAAAGTCTTAAGGTTTTACTAAAAAAAAATTCTTGGCATAATCGAAAGTTTATAAAAATCTTTTATTGGATA
>BMAT01001868.1:281455-292332 GCA_019649035.1 Elysia marginata | reverse complement strand
AAGGCAGCCCTGCAGTGACTAGGCAGAAACACATTTTCTATTCGGATGGAGCAATAAGAAATTCTCACAACCATTCTTATTAGATCCGGTCCAAAAAAAAAAAACTCGAAAGAAAGAATGTTTGAAATGGTTTGTTCCTCTTATATATTTTTTTTTCAAAGACTTATGACAATTGTTATGAAATATGCAGCATATAAAAGGCTAAGTACAACAATAATAAAAAATTATTTGTGAAATCTGGAAATATATAAGCTATAAAAGTCCCGCACCCACTAATTTTGAAAATAACAAAGCTTGTTAAAATCAATCTTCAAATTCTCGATTTTGTTTCTTGCTGGCAAAAAAGACACCTACAAAACAATAGCTCAATCGACAACAAATATGAACTGAAACATTTTCAGGATCTACAAATATTTTACGTGAACAGACGAATATTTGAAGACTTGTATTTTATTTTCTTCAAATAAACAACCCAATAAAAAATAAAACAACTATTTGTGCCTTACTTTCAGTTTCCGAAGTGAATGAAGCTTTGCGGCTGCGCTATTGTGCGTCAGTTTTCGTTCTGTTCCATATTGCGCATGCGCAAACACTAATTTGAGTTTGTGAATATTGCCTTTGGGAAATCATCCGAGTGTTTTCAAATTCTGGTCACTAATGTATAGCAGGGACTTTGGGATAAAACCTGGACTTCCTAAACAAATATTGCTCTAATCTGGGGAAGTGTCTGTGTGCTATGTGTTATATTTAGAACGATCGAAAATGTGTGAAAAACCATGCTCTTTGGTCAAATATGAAAGTTACTATTTAATATAGGAGGAAAGAAGAGGTTTCCCCATTATCAATTACTTTTTATTTGAAGACATTTAAAGTAAAAAATATTTGGTGATGATCTTAAGTTGGAGATAACGTCAAATATTTTCTTTTAAGGACTCTAACTCAAAATGTGTATAAGCGACATGTAGATGGTTTTTCCAGCTCCTCAGACAAATAATGCTGCACTGGTTGGAAGTAAATCGTTGGAAGGGTGCTCTCACTCACGTTTTAGGTTAACTCTACTGACCTGGTAATAGGGTCAAAAGTATGAGAGGGAAAATAACTATAGAGGTGAATATATCGGTGTTAGGGAACAAAGATATAACGAGTGAAAAAAGAGAGATATAAAATGAGGGAGGGGACGTAAACAATATATCTCACTATAATGGAGCTACGAAATTTAATATAATTTCGAATGCAAGTTTTTACTACTCAACGAAAAGTTATGAGATTTTTTTCACAATAATGGAGCTAAAAAATTTAAGAATGATTTCGGATACAAATTTTTACTACTCAATGAAAAGTTATGAAGGTTTGCATGTCAAGACAATTATTTGATGCAGATTTCCGTGATGACAATAAAAACGTGTCAGATGTCTGTTTATTGGTTTCTGAAATTGATTAATAATAGAATCGAACTAGAATCTTTCTGATGAAACGCGCATAGGTCAGAGACGACGTAACTTTTACCGGCTCTAGGCCCAAAACGTTAAATTTAAAATTTCGGTATCCAGAGATATTGAGCTTCTACATCTTGATTTTTTAAATAGATGTGTATCAATATACTATGTCTAAATCTAAATCCCAACGGCAAGTTCTATTACACTCAGAACTACACTGAAATTCTGACATTGATAAATTGAAATCTAGATCTAAACTTTTTTTTTATTGGAAATGGGTGTGCGTGAATTATTGTCACGCTTCAAGCCGTGATTCTTCTTTTCTATTCATAAGGCAAATAAGTCGAAAAGCTCAATGAACAAAATGAATAAAATCTGTAACCTTTTTTTTACAAATGCTTTGGTCTGTTTGCTTGCCTATTGGCTTTTATCATTCATGTAGCGGCATTTAAAAGCATCATCTAAAGGCCGGCATCTAGCCAAATATAGGTTAAGAAGAGGAAAAAATCTGCAGAGGGATTGAGTGAGAGACAAAAAAGAGACAGAGGTGAGAGAGAGAGAAAGAGAGAGAGAGAGAAAGAGAGAGAGAGGTGAAAGGGAGAGACAGAGATGAGAGGGAGAGAGAGAGAGGTGAAAGGGAGAGAGAGAGAGACAGAGATGAGAGGGAGAGAGAGAGAGAGAAAGAGAGAGAGAGAGAGAGAGAGAGAGATAATGATTAAAACGGGTAATTATGGCAACCATAATGAGAAGCGCAAGAAAAGATAGCAATGTGCAATTTTTATTAATACTTTCCAGAGTAGATTGGCAGGGGGGGTAGACTAGAAAAAGCTAAAGCTTCTGAGAAGGAGGAGGAGGAGGGACAGATAAAAAGATACATAATTATATAGATGGGCAAAGAGATAGATAGATTGCTAGACAAATAAAATTAATATAGATATAAACGTTTCATTTCACCAGTTTCCTAAAAAGATGAATACCTCGTTATGAAATCAGACTTTTATTCCAAAGTTCATGGGGCAGTTTTGTTCACATTTCTAACGGCAATATTAGACTCCCATGAACTACTGGTTTGCCTAAAAACACACGCACACCAAGAAAACTGATTGCCTATTATCTCTTTAGATTGACGAAGCTCCAGCAAATACTTAAGAAATCTAATAAATATGATGCAGACATTGGCATTCTTTCCTTGCACTTGAAGTTCGAAAAATTGAAGATCTGTGTCACCATGCCTTTGAATTTTACCGGGCAGCTTACTCTATGCTGTTCTGGTAAGAAGGCCAGTAATTTAAAATATAAATAAAGTTTTGCGTCCAAAACAAGAACACCCAAATATATGGGTTGGCTGAATAAAAAGCCTACAATTACAAAAAAGCTACTCTGTTAACTTTAACGCCCTAAGATGTTTAGAAGTAAATGTCCGTTCGGTTTAGTTTAAAGATTATGCAACCTTTATGATATCCCAAAACGCAAATTTGTACAGTGGATAATTAATACCAGAGAACTAGTAATTATCACATTTAAATCTTTTGTTTTAATTCCTTACATTGAAACCACTATGCTGCCATCTATATTACAAACATATGTTATATTTGATACCCAGATCGACACTTGATAAAAACGAGAATGAAACTTCATTCAGCGTCAACATCATCGACCACCAATCCTCTTCACCTTTCACTTCTTGGAGAAGAAACTGTCACTCTTTCCAATCCCCCAAAACGAATTAATACAGAGCGACAGTGTACCGACTGAGGAGTGCGGATTAATTCATGGTGACTTTTATAGTTTTCAAAATGGCACAAGGCAGTGCTTATTTTTGCTCAAGATCTAAGTTAAACTCACAATAAGGACTGGTCTCAGTCGAAGACGAAGCTGAGCACGAGTATATTAGTAATGCCGAAAAAGGGAATGTTTGTTCTGACTAAATTATACTGTCTTTGTTTATATTATGAGATTTAAGTGGTCACATTTTTCTAACGTTAATTTTTTTATTTGAGGACTTTGTGAGCCAATATTTGCAGTCTCATGATGTGACTGGATCAATAGCCTAGAAATTTGACTTCGACATAATTATCTTATTTAACTAATATATACGATAAATATAATAGTATTGACTTTTTAAAGAAAGAATTTCTTACAATAGAACTAATCTTCTTGTAAACTTGGCTGACGTTATTTTTAATATTAGCCGATTAAAAAAGTAAAACAAATTTGTCCTACGCCTAGGTAAATGCCATAATCTCGAAATCAATTCATCTCAAGTGATAACTCAACCCATACAATAAGTTTTCATGGTGCCATCTTTTCTTGCATAAAAACAAGAATGTTTTAAAATCATTTTGAGCGGTGGTATTTATTGAGGTCGTTTGTTTCGCTCTCTAGTTTAAAAAAGAACATCCCTGCGTGTAATTATGTCTGAGAACTCAAATGTAAAAAACAAGCCGTTGAACTTTCCCTCCAAATAAGCATCTTCTACACAAAACTGCTGGAACAGGATATTTCTGAAAGGAACTAAAAGAAAAGAAAACCTATGAATGAGCAGCATACCTTTCATTTAGTAAAAAAAAACATATTTAAAGCTAAATGCATTTTAGCTTTGTTAAATGTCACTCAACTGAATCTAAAACAGAAGGAAAGTCAATTCATGTCCCCAAGGTTTGAAATAAAAGAGATGACAATAAAAACAAAAGTAAAACAAAACAAAAGACAGTCTACAAAAACCACAAACACGCACTCGTCGAGTCTTGACAGGTTAAAAGATCAAAGATGAGACAAATTTTCTAGACTCTGTCAACCCGGCGCATGCGTTGTGGCTATTTCCGCGTATCCCTGACGTTATCTCCTGTCCGCGTTGCCAAGGTAACGCTTCCATCTTGGAGCCCAAAGACAGGCTGGCCGACACGGAATACCGCTAATCATGTCAGAAATCTTGACAAGAGAAAACAAGGGAGATTTCTTGTCTGGCGAAACCTTGGGTTTTGATAATTGCCATGCAGAAGTCTGTTTGTATTAAATAACATGCGCACAAATGTAATATTTATTATATAGGAGATTAAAAGAAATATTCTGCAATAAAAGAAGTTCCTAATCTCCCTGCTTATAGAATTTTGCTGGTAATTCAAGGATGTTTTCATCATGTTTCCTCATGTCTAAGCTAGCAAACAAAAAACAGACTTTATTCTGAGAGGATTCTGAGAGGACACTTTTTTAAATTCATTGAGTTGCACTGTAAGCCTTGTAGATCATCACAATACATATCATTACATAAACGTAATCTTACCAATAGAAACCCAGAATTTTAGACCGCATTATTTGTTTGTATGCTGTAACTTGTTCAAATACGCCAGCAACCTGTAAGCTTAATCGGAAAAAAACTTGGTTATCTTTTATATGATATTGAGGAACAATACTATTCTTTTAAGGGGAGCTTTTGCCCATTATGAAAATCATGTCTTTCGTTAGGACAGCATCTTTACAATTCTTTTTCCATAATTCGACCTCTTTAAATTGGAAGGGGGAAACCAACAACTTGCTTAGCGAGGTTTTGCTTGTTTTTATTCTAAAATTTAAATACCGAACCTAAAAGCAGACACAGTTTTAAATTATGGCGGCATGCATACAAGTCCCGTAAAGTCTAACTTACTAAAAAGATGCATAACGCAAATTGCCCAAAAATGGGTAGCTTTTAAAATTGACTGTAAAATGTCAAATTTTAGTATTTTGAAAGAGATGCTGGGCAAAAAATCTTTTTTTTTCGCATCAGATAAACTAGCCAATTTTTCCAAATAATAGACCTTAGCTCTATTATAATTATGGAAGTAAAGATTTAATATGAAATAGGGGCATTCGTGTTCAAATAAGAAAAAAACTGTACGGACATGAAAATAGCATTACATGCTAAATGTAGAAACTCATCAATAAGTCCTGACATTATGGATTTTAACAACCGGAAATAATAGAATAAATAGTTCAAGCTAATTGTAAAAATTGGCAAAACTTTTGGGGAAAATAGATAACCCTCAGGTTTTTATCATTTCATAAATGAAACGCCAAATGTGCCCTGCATTTAAAAACCAGTGTTCATATGCAGATCAATTTTATATCAATGCAAAAGATGCAAGGTCCTAGAAACTATATGAAGGACACAAGATAAAAAAGATAAAGAAAGAGATGGGGAAACAGGATTAAAAAGACGAACAGGCAAAAACAGTCGGAGAATGAGAGGAAGAAGACAAACTTTGATTGGCCCTTTCCATTTCTTTCAATCAAGTGATTAATTCCTTATCTTTTTAAGAACAAAAACAGTGTCAGTTACTGCGACAGTGATGCGAACGAAACAACCTCAATTTTGTGATCCAAGAGATAAAATCTTCTTCAACTCTATGAAAAACATTCCTGAAAGAAAATAATGAATTGCGAAAACAATAGTGATGGTGGGGAATTGAACAGGAGTCGCAGTCGAGCTGTGTGAAAACAGCAGTGACAGTGGGAAGTAGACCAAAGCGGAAAGATTATGAACTAATCTAATATCTCGCGTCCTTGAGGCTATTTGGTACGTACATACAGTACTCAATCTCTTTATACAACAGAGGTAGTGAAGACCACGAGAAATGTTTAAATTGTCAAATAACTTACACGCACTGTAGTCTTCGATGAGTTTTTTTTCTTGTGTTGAAGCTCATTTCTAGATTGAACCTTAATGTACAATTGCGTATTGTACTATTGGTGCCTTACTTAATACTCTTTAAGAAAAAAATATGTATAAATTTCATTGCTTTTTTCATTATTTTTGTACATGTTGGGGCTGTTCTTATTGTTGGTGTTAGTTGGTTTTCGTAAAACAGTAATTAATAGACTTATGCAGACAGATAAATGTCACATTGGTAATACATTTTTCATTAGAGACCTTGCGCGCGGACAACGATAACGTATGTAACTACACCATAGACGGTATGGTCGGTTTTTCAAGAGACGATATGGGCTAACGAGCTTTTGTTAGCCCATCATCCATTCTGGAATTGCTTTCCTATGGGTTTCGTACTTCTGGGCGCGCTGATTACGCATAGTCTCCAGGGTTCTGCAGCCTCAAAGTCGTTCTCTCTGTACAAGATTTTAAAAGGGGATATTCTGATAACAACATGAGGTTTTTAAGGAAAAAGAAAGAGTCACATATGATTTATACCTGATTCGAATAAAATCCCAGCTACTTACAACTTTATTAATACAAAAATCTCAACACTTCAGCATTGATCGCAGTACTGCTATTCCCTAATTGACTTCTTTTCTCGTTTTTTCGTGTCTACTTTATTTAGCACAACACAATTATGAGCGTTTGATTTCATAAATTCCTTCACTAGTTCACAGCTTATAGTTATACTAACATAGATATTCTATACGCGGACTTGAATATCAAAATGTAAGCTTAAGTAGAACTTTCCTTGGTAACCATAGTAACATATATAACGCACGATGGCTCCAACAGTTCTACGGTACTTGCGACTTTGACACTCTGATAGTAGGGACACCTTTGCATCGTTAGGGACTCGCAGGTTGACACCTAGCTTTGTAATTCAAGTTCCCAACCTGACACCGGCAGCTGTTACTCTACAGCCTTTGTCCAAAAGATCTAAGTCTGCGACGACCTGTACAGTGTTCACTGACTGTTCTCCTTTCTCGTGTTTTAGCCTCATTATCACTTCATACCATGATATTTGATTTGGCCAACTCCGGCCGGGTGAAAATATATTTTCTTTTTTTGCCATGAATGTCTTGCGCAATCAAAAAGCTTTGTATGTCAGTCTATAGACATATCAAGTTTTTTTTCCTCATTAAATACTATTCCAACAATGTTAGATTCAGATAATAGTTATCTTTCGGTACGGCGCTCAGAAAATGTTTCACAATCATATGTTTATTTACAAATGGTTAGTTTTTTTATGAATTTGTCACACAGTTTGAACAGATTTTGACATTTGAAGAGGGAAAAATTAAGATTCAAACCTTTTTCTTTATTCCTTTTGGCATATTTTTTTCAAAGACAAACTTAGATATTAAAAAAATATTTTATATTACATTTCTTGATCCTTCAAAAACACCCCCAGCGACTCGTGTTATGCGGTTTGTCGCAAACTATCATCTGTTTTTGAAAAAAAAATAGCATAATTAAAAAGATCCAAAAAAGCAGCCCTGAAAACTGACCTGTTTTTTTTTCTTGGCAGGTCACTTCAAACCAATAAGTCACAGAGAAGCATAACACGAAGCCCCGCGCATCTCTAGCACTCAGAAAAGATCTTTCACTGCTTATTAGTCTAGCACCTAAGTTATGCGAGGAAATATCTAGACTAGGTCTAGAACTAGACGTCAACATGCTTAGCCAAGATTTTATTATCCGGAATGAAAGTTGATGCGTCTATCGCCACAACATGACTCCACACGAAATTAGAACAAGCAAATGCCTACTACGCCTTATATAAAACTTCAAGCGTATTCAAGACGCCACATTTATCGTTAGCGTAATAGGAGCTTTCCGCCGTTGGAAAGGCTCAAGTTTCTATGATTTGTAAGCTTTTCATTTAAATAATCCGAACAGGTAACACATTTCGCACACGATTCAAGAGAGAGAGAGAGAGAGAGAGAGAGAGAGAGAGAGAGAGAGAGAGAGAGGGAGGGGGGTATCAAATATGGAAAAAGCTCACAGTTGTAACGATGAAGCCATATCGGTGAAAGTTTATTCTGAAATTCAAAGGCGGCAGAAAAAAGAATAAAAAAAAACGTCTAGTTTACGGAAATTCGTTCCATTTACCTATTTCAATAACAAAGCATTTAATATCCTTGGCAGTAAATTCCCTACACTGCTAATGTTCGTGACAAGACTAGTGTGACTGAGACAAAGGGAATACATGATAACAAGACAACTCATTTTAAAAATCCACCAAATACGATCCTGTCATGAACAGCATAGTTAATAGCTGCCTTAAGCATTACTCAATAGATAACCTATTCATAGCTGCCCTCACTATTATTCTATGGACAACATACGTAGCTAACCTGAACATGCAATCATCTTGCTTTCTGGAACTTTCTGTATGACCGTGTGTCTTGTATTGTCAATACTGTTATTCTTTGAGAGGAGCATAGATATCTATAAGTTAACCTCATAACAAAGATAGAGGCGACCATAGTTATGTGTGATAATCGTTCATTCATTTGGTGTGTTTACTTGAGTCTTATTGTCGTTTTCTTAGATCTTAGCTTAAGTGTCCATTCAGCCACAGAGATCAATCTTTTTCATTGCGGAGAGATTGGGATGCAGATACTCAGCTTTCAGAGCAGGACATTGAGGGTACCGGTTCAATTCCCAGTCATGCCAGGGCGATGTTTCTCTACCTGCGCCAAGTCTGAGTTAGGTCATTGACACAAGGCAGCGAGGGAGTTTGTGAAAAAGCTAGAATAAGGTGATGTTTTTTTTAAAAAAAACTTTATTATAGAATTTTAAACTTCAATATTGTCAATAAATTTCAAGCCTTTTAAAAATCCCACCTCAAAGAAAGAACAAAAGTCCTATAATGGAGCAAATTTTTTTCCTGATTAAAAGCTTTTGACGAAAACTAGTTTGGATACATTTTGCATGATGGCACCCTGGTTTCTTCACTGACAAAACGCTTTTTCATTCATTGGTTTTGAACTTTGTTTCTGTTTGTTATACAACGCACACCGTGTCAGAATGGTTAAATTCAGAATAGGTAATGCAAGTTATACTGCTTTCAAATTCAGGAAAATGGAGATTGTTATTTTCATGACAGAAAAAACATATATTATATAGCTTAAAACGTTAACGTTCATCAGACTTAGAGCCACGGGTAAGGACCGAGCATGCTTTCTAACTATTCATATTCTGAAATCCTACTCGCCTATGAGGGCAAAACATTCAAAAAATGTTATTCCATGCATCTGTCTGCGCTCAAGAAGAACTGGACAGAGCTTCTTAGACTATTCTGAAGCAGGAGAACCCGTCGGTAAAGCTTCTAAAAATTTTTTAGGATAAGTACTAGTTTCCGCGCTAGATATTAACCAGACAGAACAACCTACTAAAACAGGGTACTGCTCTTAATTTTTGTACATGTATAAAGCATGAATTTTGCTAAAGAGTCTGAGCCCCAAACAACAGATTTTTTAATGGGAAGAGACAGAATTATGATTTAAAATAGTTAAATGGAGAGAACATTGAGTAGAATTAAAAAAGAAAACATTGTATTATTTAAGAGAAGCAAGATAAAGGAAAATCTCAGAGAGAGATAGAAAGAGAGAGATAGACAGCGAGAGACAGAGACAGACAGTCACACAGAAAGATACACAGGAAGTGAGGTAAATTAGACAGGCAGGCAGAGACCACTGAGGTTGTAAGGTTGTATATGGGGCTCAGATAGGTCGGGAGGAGGGGGGGGCGGGTTCATCTGGAACTCATGTACGTGTATGATCGGGAAGCTGTAGGTCCTGGTCTACTGGTCTAGATTTAAGCTACCTCTAATATTTACCGTGTGTCGCTGCCTGGGATTGATTGACTGGCGGGAAAGGTCTCTTCAACACTGGACTATGTCGAAGACTGAGTTCTCCCTTTCCATCAAACAAACCTCAGCTATCTTACGCTTGATTGTACTTACTTTTATTCTTCTCTAGATGTCATATTGTTTATTCTATAGTCTTTTTAAGGGACCATGGTGTTGTGGTGTGTATGTATCAAAGTGGGCTGACGCTGATATAAATCAAATGAAGCTATTTTGATCCGAGACAAAGACTTCAAAATCCACACGATTTCTGCTCATTAGAAGAAATTTCCTCACTCTCTTTTGAAAAAGGGTATGGTAGGGGCGCTCGTATATTTTGACAGTGTGCATTTTGAGTTTGGTGGGGTCGAAAACCGATGTGAAGTGAGTGGAGGACGGGTGTTGGTGGTGGGACTGTGCTATAACTGACTATGTGTGGCTAAGTTATTTAAGAAGGAGGAGGGGGGTGTTGAAGTATGGTAGGTAATTGTGATGTCAAAATAATAAAAAAATTATTAGCTAGTTAACACCAGTATATCAAGAATGTTGTTGGAAATGTTACAGTAAAGGACCGTCAAGGTGTAAGGGGGGGGGAGCACAAAAGAGGAAGGCTCCGGGGAGATGAGAGGATGGTTGGTTGGTTGTTTGAATTTTTACGTCTCTTTTCAACTACAAGGTTATATCAGAGACGGCGCTTGGGACAATTAAAAGCGTGCTGCCACACTGTGATGTACGGAGCGCTGCATACACCACACTCAGTCATTTTATCCAGACACCACCAGACGAGATGAGATGATGATATCAAGAAATGGATAAACCTTATCCTTGGCGAGTCACACAGTGCTGTCGAAACAGGGAGGGATGGAGAAAGATTGCAAACAAAACACCAGTGTTG
>BMAT01001868.1:232069-247759 GCA_019649035.1 Elysia marginata | reverse complement strand
ATATGAGGAAGAAAGATAAAGAGAGAAACCGGTGACGAGAGAGAGAGAGAGAGAGAGAGAGAGAGAAGAAGAGAGAAGCCTATTGATTGTAGAAGTCGAAACGGCCAGCAAAAAGACAAGAGGCAAAAAGACGTTACAGACAAATGACTACAACGTTAATCGACTGACAAAGTATGGCATTTCTTGTCAGTTAAAGAAGAATACGGCAGAATAAAAAAGACACAGATAAGAAAGAGAGAGTGAGGGGGCGAGAGAAAAAGAAAGAGCGAGAGAGAGAGAGAGAAAGAGAGAGGGAGAGAGAGAGAGATTGACGGATGGACACTTACACATAAATTGTAGTGCATAAAAAGTTAGGCCAAAGCTAGTGCAGGCCAGTACGCCACACATAAAGCTCGGGAAAAACAGATTTCCACGTACACGCACATGTTGAACGTTGCTAGAAATCCCTTTAATTCAACATTTATCTAAAGATGCAAGGCTAGTTATGTAGTAAATTGTCAAGGTTATTTAAATAATTTTCTCTGATCGTTTGTGATTGGTTCATGCACATAAAAACATGCTATAAAAGAGTTGAAGAAATGTGTTACTCTCAACCGCGTCATGAACCCTGGGCTGCCTTTTCTTTTCTCCTCTGCGCCGGTCAGCGGAGGAAATTCGCGAATCGATGGTCAGGTAACTCGGGTCTTTGATGTCATTTCCCACCGACCAAGGGCTGATAACCGGATTGTACTTTATCTGCTTTGTGTCAATGACATGTCTTGACCCCCCCACACACACGCGCACAATCGTGCCCCCCCACCCCCCACCCCTTCCCTGAAAATAATCGCACACACATAAGCTTGTGGTAGCTCACTGATAGTTCTTGAGGAATTTTTCTACAGTGTTTTACACGTCCATCTTGTCCTAGGTCCTTTTTGCCTAACTATAATTCTATGCAGTTCCCACACGAACATCTTATAAGTGTTCTTGTTGGCAATATGATAATATAAGATGATGCGAGGCGAGGCGAGAAAAAAAAACCCTTTAAAACCTAGCAGGTATAATAGCTTTATTGCTTAAACTATGTTAGAACTTCTGAGCCTCAACAATGCAAGTTAAGAACTTTGATGGAATAAATATGTTTGAGAAATGCCGAACCTTCCTTCCACCCCCTACTTCGACCTTTTCTAGTCGTTTCATGTAATAGTTTACTCCCTTTCGGAGTAAAAGAAACCAATTAAATAACGTTTTCATATGTCTAAGTAGCCTAGTTCATAGTGATGCTACACTACAAATCGTTGGCTCTCCACATCTTGTTATATAGTGCTCCTAACGCACGGCGTAAAAGCGTAACATTTATAGAAATTTAAAATCATTTTTTTGCTTATGTTTTCAGTACTATTTCCCAGAAGGATAATTTTCATTTAAAATATACGGAAAACGCTTTCAAATATTATATGGCCGTTTTTGTGGTTACATTTCACCCGCAAATACGTCCAAATCGTTAGTAACAAAAAATCATTTATGCTTCACTGGAATATTGCAATTGGAGCGGGTATGTCAACCACGTTTTCATACATGCTAAAATTTATATACCTAATAGTGATGCGAACAGAGGGCATTTCTGCTGCTTCCAGCTGTTGCAGATTGACAAACCTTCCTCTTGCCCAGATTTATGTCAAACGTACATCGAAATACTTAGTTCCGGCGCATGCATGCCCAGTCGTTTTGATACAATGCCGCGATGGTACTCAAGGTTAAATGGTCCTTTGATTTGGTGGAACCAGTGGTGATCGTCACAAAAACTCTAGGTTTGACTCTTCCGTTTAGATTTTAGGGTAGAAAAGAGCCTGACTAACTTTAATGTGATTCCATGGCTTCTTGATCTAAACCATAATCATGTTTCTGTAGACAAAACTAGGAGCCGGGCTCGTTCTAGTATCTACACATTTTCTTTATTACTCTGCTTAGTAGAGTAGATTGCCTGTATTTTGAACCATTCCCTTCAGTCGAGTCTAAAGCGCCTCATATTATTTCCAAGCGGATACTGGCCAATGATTTGATATGAGAAAAATGCGCTTAATCAATCCAAAGTCGTAAATTCCATTCATTGACTGTTTAAATCTGTTTATACATTTTCAGGTAAAACTAAAATTCTGAACCCAACGGTTCTAATCCTAGAGGTATTGAGTTTAAATTGAGTTCATGGATCTCTTTTTTTTTCTTCAAAGTTTGGGTAAAGTGCAAAGTTCTTATATTTCCATATTGAAAGTTACAAATACTTCTAAAGGTGCATTGGAAATATTTTTCAAAAGACCAAAAAACCTTATGGATCTATTTATTGAGTAAGGTTTTGTTTATTTGTATGTTAAAAATAGGTAGAAGCTGTATTGCGAAGCGACAAAAAAAATTTTAAGTGAGCAATTTTGCATCTTTATAAATGGAGTTACGATATATTGTGTGTAAATCTTCAAACAGCGCCAATTGTTACTGGTGTTGTGATGGTTTTTGGAAAAACATAATAATGCATGTATCTGTTAGTATACCATATTATAATGATTTCTGTTACAAATTTTCTGTCCAAATTCGACAACATAGCTATAATCATTGCTCAGCTTTTAGAGACGGAAGCAACCATGGGATGGAGACTATGAACAGAAGTCTAAAACAACGAGGAAGAGAAACTATGGAAAAAGAAGGTGGGATTTAACAAACTACTGCTATAAACTGTATATATAGGGAGATAACCCTTTGTTGCATTTTGTCTACCACACAGAACTCGTTTTTTTCAGGACTACCATAACATACTTTTTACGAAAATAAACAGTTTTGTTTCACAAGTGCAATCGTGTGATACCACTTTTTACCTCTGGCAAGCAAGAGGAGCCCACTCTTCCATTTAAATATTAACCAATCAATACCATTTTGAAAGCTGGATTACTTAAATGAAAACCAATTCTCAACTTCATGGCGTCCAATCAAATAACACAAAGTTTCACAAATCATCAGCTTGAGAGCATGGCGTCTACTCCAGTGGACAAACTAACCCCCTTCTCACTGACGGAATATGAACATTTTAGTTTGTAAGTGGATTATTTATGCTAAAATGAACTTACACAATAAGTTGCTTCCATATTCCAACATTTCTCTGGCCTCATGCAATAAAGGTATAATGTTCATTATTTGCTGCTCGGCGATGCGTTTAGCTTCTCTGGTGGTTAAACAAAACTCTGTCAACTATACTCTGTTACTTTGTTTGACGTTTGCTGCATTCTCTCTCTCTCTCTTTCTCTCTCTCTCTCTCTCTCTCTCTCTCTCTCTCTCTCTCTCTCCTTCTCCATTTCTCTATATGTCTGTCTCTATCTATCCAACTGTGATTTTATCTTTCAAGTTATCTATTTTTCTTTCTCCTATTCATCTCTTTATTTATCAAGTAATCTATCTCTATAAATTAGATACTTATACCTATTCTACATCATGTTCTGATATTGGAGTTTCATGCTACTAGCCTTTGTTAGATGGAAGATAAGACTGGTTGTTTCTCTCTCGATCTCTCGCTTTCTACCTCTATTAGGCGTAATCAGTTCCTTCCAATCGTATAATACATAATTATTTCTTCGCCCTCCATCTATATAATCTATCATCTGCACCTTTTATGACTTTAAAACTGATATGTCTTTTTGACCAAAACATTTTAAGAGAATGAGAGCAGTGAATTTCCTTTCGTTTATGGACAGTGAAAATCAAAGAGAGAAAAGTAAAGAGAGAGAGAGAGAGAGAGAGAGAGAGCGGAGGGAGGGGAGAGAGAGAGTAACAGATCGTATCAAACAATAATGAGGGTTACGCTATTTCTTAAAACGTAGACCTTTTGCAAACTGTTTTACGATCCAAATCGTTGCAAAGGTGTAAATAACTGAGACCTTAAGGGACCCTAAGGGTATCTTCGAAAAAGACTCCTGTTTTTTTTTTCAAATTCAAATTAAACTTTATCATAGACATAATGTTCAGATGTGTTGTGTTTTTTTCGTTCAAGCTTTAACAGACTTCTCAATGATGACTCCATGTTGAATATAAACCAATATGCATAAGATATCAATATCTTTTTCCTGAAAAGTCAATCAACTGTATTAGAGAAAAAATTTAAAGGGTATCATATTAATTGCGTGGCAGACGGAATTCGTGAGAGAGAGAGAGAGAGAGAGAGAGAGAGAGAGAGAGAGAGAGACACGGAGTCACAGATAGAGAAAGAGGGAGGAGATTTTTAAGAATTAAATTCAAACAGTGTTTTGTGGACATTGTGAAGGCCTGTTCAAATATTCCGTCACTGTTTGTACAAGCTTCGGCATCAGATAAATAGAAAAAATAATAAAATGATGAAATGAAAAAATATTTTTCTTCAAACTTAAACCATCTCAATTTTATTTCTCTCTCACGCTCTCTCCCTCCTCGCATATCCATCTGTCAATCTTTTATCTTTCTATTTATATATTTTCTGTCTCTGTAACATTCACAACAATCCTTTCCTATCCATCTTTCTGTCTTGCAGGCTGTCTATGACACTGCCGCATGCCGTCTTTTTTTTTCTCTACGTTTATAATATTTTCTTTGATTCCATAGTTTCATTGGCTTTTTTACAAGCAAGTTATGTAACGACTGATTTCCTATCTCAAACGTTTTTTCTAGATCTACATGGCGTACTTGCCTTTGTTTTCACAAATCATTTTGCATCATGTTTCGCGTTTTTCTTTCTGTCCGTCTTGAGGCAAACAGGGTGATTCATGCAAAAGTCGATCAAGCTTGGTTTGAGCTAGAGGTCTTTGAATATGATGAACTACTTTATAGTAAATCATTTTCTTTATCTTCAATAACGATTAACTCTTTGTATATAACAAAAAGCTAGAGTTATATTTCTTAAAACCTTTACAAGGACACAGTGTACAAGTTAGGTAAATGGCAGTAACT
Organism: Elysia marginata; assembly: GCA_019649035.1. Lineage (NCBI taxonomy): Eukaryota > Metazoa > Mollusca > Gastropoda > Plakobranchidae > Elysia > Elysia marginata. Next base: position 242,818 of record BMAT01001868.1, on the reverse strand, counting down.
TAATGAATCAGAATTCTAACTTGTGACTGATTTACCCTGATCGCTTCACTCTTCTCTCTCTCTCTCTCTCTCTCTCTCTCTCTCTCTCTACCGTTCGCTCTTTCCAATCGCGTCTTTTGCCTTATCCGTCCCCTGTCACCACCTTTCATACTTGGCCCCTCCACCACCCCGCCCTCCCCCACACATACACACATACCCTCTGGGTGCCCGTATAGGTAGGTACTAAAGATCCGATGAACAGACCGCTTTCACCAGCCCACTCCTCTCCGCTCCAAACTCCACTCACAGTGGTTCAGCGAGAGAGGCGCTGGGGCACGTGCGGGTGTAGCGCCAAGTGCTGGACGAGCGGCATGAACAATCTTGTGTGAGTAAGCAAAGTTAGAGAGAGAGAGAGAGAGACGATATCTACCGAGACACCCTTCCCTTTGCCCATTCCCCCCTCTATTCATTTCAAAGTTCCTCGTTTCCCTCTCTCTCTCTCTCTCTTCTCCCCGCGCTCAATCGTACACCCGGGGTCTCCTTGATTTCTCTCTCTCCCTCCCGAGATAATACAGACTCAGCCGGTGAGATCTTAGATTTAGATCTAGATCTATCAGGATTTATTTCCCTGCTGTCGCTTGTCAAATCAAAGTTAGTGCACGGAGCTGTAGATTTGGATGGAGACCGGAGTGCATTAGTGCTATTACATGCATGAAAAATTGTGTAAAACTGTGGGATAATTTATTCATGTTTGAGACACTTATCGCTGAAGACCATGTTGGTTATTCAGTATTGATCATTACTGCAATAAACTCTGTTGTTTTCAAGTTGAGCTAATAGGAGCTAATAGGTACATTAACTTTTCTAAAAACAGTGTACTTTGTAACTATTTTAGAAATGTATGATCAGAAATGTTAAGTTTAAAAGATCTAATTTTGTTTGGATAATAATTTTAACAAGTTCGAAAATTTGCCGAATGGTTAGTCTTGCGGCTGAGGTAACCTTGAATACTAATAGAGCTTCTGAAATTATAGGCCTAAGTATTAAGCAAACTTCAGTTTTTTATACTTTTGAGTTTGAACAATACGCTGGGCGCACTATAGATCATGGATTCAGGAAAGATCTTGGCGAAAATTTCATGTTTTGTAAAAGTTATTCTTTCAAGGTTTGAGGAAAGTACCACGCTTTATATTGAAATCATAGGTAGACATAATTCCATGTTTTGTTTGAATAACAGCTTCCCCTAGGTAAAATTTGAGACAATGTTAATTTTTTTAATTTTTATACTTTTTATTAATCCCTTTCGGGAAATTTGGCTTAACTTAAGTGTGGTCAAAAAAGAAAAAAAAAGTAAGGTTAGACTTAACAGACTCGACGTAGGTGACTGTTCAAAACCTTTGTTTACACTTGAGAATTTGAAGATAAAATTGATAACGTTAACTATGATATAAGATCCCTCTTAGACATGATCCTTTTCAGCCTATTTATGTAAGCATATTTAAGTATTAAAAAATGAAATTTAGGGAATGCGTTTTTTATGGTTGTTGATAAAGTTTAAAAAATTTCGGCTTCTTTGGAATCAGCGTTTGGTTGAATGCCAAATTTAAAGAAAACAAATGAACATAAAAGTCGTGGAAACAATCAAAGTCCCCAGTTACAAATGAGATTAAGACATAATTTAATATGGATAAATCTGTTTCATCATAGACGTGAGTTTTGTGGTTAGTTAAGAGTTCGTAGTGCGCACCGCAGTCTTTTAAACTATAAATATCCTCTATGGTTAGTAAAGCTTTCGGAGTAGTACGCATACTCTTAACCGCTGTTGCTTATAGGCTTGACAATAGACGAAGTTTTTAATTGCTCCAAAAGCTCACACATATTTTCACTATTGACTTAAAAGCATTTGAAGAAACAGAACAACGGCTATGCTCTTTGCTTGTGAAGGGAAAACCACCCAACCATGATGTTTCATTGGATATGGTCGGTTAGCCGATTATTACAAGAATATGCACTTTGTAGTTGTAGCAAGATGTGCAATGTCAAACAGCGATCGCATCGATAGAGGAGAAGTATGTAAATTATTAATGATTCGTCAATACTAGAAATAATAGTGGCTACTGACTCAACCACGTCCCAACCACGACTCTTTTTGAAAATTGGTTTAGAAAAACAATTTGACCCAGACTTTCCTCAGTCCACCTACCTGTTAAATGGGTACCTGGTTAGCCTGGAATTGGTAGAATATTATTAGTATATGAGCGCGTGGCAGGCTGTCATACGGTCGTGCTCTGAAATATGAATTGCTTTTGCTTTAGAATGTATTGCCCTGCTGGGGGAAATGTGTACAGTCTTGAGACTGCCTTCGGCGGTGGAAGCTGTAACCATATATAAAAAACATGCTACCAATAAGTAATTCTAAAGCGTTTTCAAAGGTTTTATAAGACATTATTATAATTTTTAAGTCTGAAGAAGACAGACAGCTTACAGTTATTGTCAGATGTAGCAACACATTAATGATACATGCTTGGGAGTGGCAAATTTCAAAGGTTTTGTCATATCGGCCTTTCAATAAAGGTATGTGATTGCTGGCTAACGACAAGTTCTCTCAAATTGCATCGTACGGTATCATTCTAATAAAAAGGAAATGCCGAAACATCTATGGAGTTTTATCAGACCCCATACAGCAGTTTATCATGATACGGCAAAGAAATTGCGACTTCAGAATGATTTTGTTAAATAATACCCAAAGAATATCCAACTTTCTAATTTTTCCCTAAGTTTTTTTTTTATCAATATTCTATGTGCGACGTAGAATTCTAGTCTAAGGCTAATTGAGTTGTAGGCGGACAATTTTCCCTGGGAAGAGAACACTGTCCCTGGCACTGTTCATCCCACACAGCCTGTTCACGCAAGCTTTTCTTCAGGTGATCAAGGTGTAAGACCCCGGTAAGGAACAGACGGTAACGATGCGGGCTTGTCATATCGCATCTACCCAGGCTGACAAGGGCCTGGTACCTACAGTCGGGGCTTAAATGTCACGCGAGAATCGACTCGTTGTACGGTGCTTTGTTTGTGACCGAATTGCCAGAGGTCGAATTCAATGCATGCCCCCCTTACAAAATACCGCAGACAAGGTTAAGTTCTGTCGCAGTGCCTCGCGACGTACTGATTTCATTATAACAACTCACAAGTATCGGCAAAAGATCTAGAAGATGTCAAACTTTTTAATAGATCTATGTCTCTGGAGGTGAACATTTCTATCTCCGCGCCAATGTTTTACCGGATGTTCCATCGCGGAGATGATTCGCTCTTTTCAGAATCAACCTACCGGCAAGAATATTGCTCAGTGTTGGCTGTTGTTCTTTTTTCTAGTCCCCTATCAAATTTGATTGGACCCTTGCTGAAACATAGTTTTGTAGAAAATTTTCAAGCACTGACTCAATAGGACAATGTAATATCTCAATCGCTATCTTAAGGTTTTGCGTCTTGTGGCCTCTTATTGCACGATCGTTTTCTATTCTAGACGACTTTTCTGTACGCCCCGATTAAAAAAAGGAATTGATTAAAGTGATTTCATCTGGAGGGAAGATTATTATCTGTTTAAATTTTTTACTGATTTTTATTGATTCTATACAGTTAATAATTACTGCCATAGAGTTTATTAACAGTTACTGTGGCTAAAATTCTTAACATGTAAAAGCAACCAGAGCCTGACTTAGACAAGAATCGACATTAAGTATCTGTGCTACAGTTTGATTTCAGCCATCTTTCACAATTGCGGACACTCTCAGAAGAGTAGAGAGAGGAACTATGTTGTACAATCGACCAATATGACTTTACCTGTGCTAAAGGTCTTAACATGTTGATGAGAACAGCAATTAAGTTTTGTCAACTAAAGCAATCTTGCTTCAGACACCAATACACGTCTAATCATATTGATAAAATTCTTAAATTTGACTTTTCTCTTTTCTTCTTGATTTTAATAAGCTTTCTTTTTTTGCTACATAATCTGAAAAATCATCTTTCTAAACCTGATTGTGAATTAAAATAGGAATAAAATAAATTTTTTTGCAATTAATATTATACTGTTTCATAAAGTGGTTTGAAAAGGTTTAAAGATAATTTTAATCTACATCTTTTTCCCTAATATTCTAAAGCCCTTCATGCTGTGAAACCTTTCGAGCAGCTCTGTTTTTTTTAAGGCTTGTGACTGTGACATTATCTTTAATTGCTTTGACACCAACTAAGGACAATTCCAAAGGGAAAATGCAAGCAGATGTCAAACCCTTCGTTCACGGAAGTATTGCCTTTAAATTGATGGGCTCGAAGTTTGTTTGGTTTTAATTTCGCGACTTATGTGAACAACCTCTTTCTTTAATGTCTTTATATGTTCAAATTTTGTTCTCTTTCTCTCTGCCTCTCTGTCTGTGTGTGTGTCTACCTGTCTCCCCAAATCACTCTTTCTCCCTCTCTCTTTGCCTTTCCCCTCTTTTTGCCTATGTTTGCTAGCTGTCCGTTTGTCTGCATGTCTGTCTGTCTGTCTCTGTCTCTGTCTCTCTCTCTCTTTCTCTCTCTCTCTCTCTCTTTCTCTCTGCCTGTCTGTTAGAAACACTATTTTTCTCTGTTCTTTTATCTCTAAATAATATCCCCACATATTTACTTCATAAACTAACCTTACGTTTTCTTCTCTCTGGTGAAGCCAACTATTCAATCTCAAGCCTCACTTTACCGGTTAAGTGCTTGAACTTTTAAGTTTACACAGCAACAAATCTATGTCAGACAACCGTTAGTGACAAGTGACAGCTACACATCTCTAATCAAACACAAATCAAAACTTAGTTGTTTGCTGCTCCTTTTTTATTTGTATAATTTTTTGTTTGAATGGTAAAATATTTAGACAGCAATGCCTCTATGCCATGCAGCCGCCAGTGGCAGTCGAAAAGTTTACATTTCTAGCGTACTTTCATCTGTCACCACCCCCTACAGCATCAATAGTTAGCTCGTTTTGCTTGAGACAACAATACCTAGACAATGAAGTATTAGTTTATTACCAGCTTAATCAGCAGCGGATTATTGACTGCAGCATAACATTGAAAGACCTTGGTGCGTACTTTGTGTTATGCAATACATTTCATGTTTTAGGTGATTTTGTACTAACAGTATGTTTGTTGACACCAACATCAAAGGTCCTAATTATAGAACATGACGTCATGCATTTGCTTCCCTTTATTTTCAGGTAAGGCTCAGGCTTGCAACATACACCTGATAAGTCAAAAACAATGTGTGTTGAGGACTGATTATTTAGCCTATCTACGATTATTTCGGAAATTCAACGAATATCTTCAACTTCATTGACAGAGTGTTTTAATTAACAATGTAGAGAAAAAAAAATTTTGGTGAAACCTATAGAAAGATAGAACATCATTGTGATTTTGTGTCGTTATTTTACCAAGTTTATACAGAACAGAACCAGGTATCAGGATTGAGAGCTATTCACGCACATAATGTTCCGGAGAGAACTGACACTTGAATTTAGACTTCAATTTGTGTTTCCTACATCGAAGAAAACATCTGACAGGTACGTTGTATTTTTTTTTTTTGCCCGTGTCATTATGTGCATGTAAATGTTGTTTTCAACATTATCTGCCTGTGTTTTTCTCTCTTTCTCACTGTTGGTATGAATACTGTTTGAAGTTCTCTTATTTTCTTGGCTTCTCTTCTTCTCTGCCCCCCTCTCTTTCTCTTGTTCTCTCTCTCTTTTCTCTCTCCTCTATCTATATCTTCTCTCTCACTTTCTCTCTCTTTCTGTTTCCTTTATATCTATCCTCTCTCAGTCTCGCTCTTTCTATTCAACTCTCATCTCACTAATTTAGCCATTCAGCATTTTTCTTTTTTTTTTCAATTGAACAAAAATGTGTAAAACGCATCGGCTTTTGTATTTTAAACACCCCTCCACCTATAAAGTAATTATAGTGCCGCGGTCCAGTATGTTTGATGAACATTTATTTTTTCATGTATAGATCTAGATTTTGTTTTTATGTCTCCAAAAACTGTCGCTGTGTTGTTAATTAGGTCTACCATTTTTAGATCTAGATCTAGATGTAGATCCCATTGAGATAATAAATCGGTTCTTCTTTAATGGTAGCTGATGCAATACTCTTAACTAGGGCTTAATTCTCTCTCAAACTTGAAAATTAGACCCAGGACTGGTACCAAGTTTTCATAAAACATATAAACAATGTGTCTGACCTAAATCTACATCACAACTTGGGAAACACCAACCTCTTCCGCCTTTCTTCTTCCGGTTTGGGCATCTATTGCAATTCCATGGTAACAAAATAAATATTAAGCAGCTAAAGAAAACAGCTCTTCAAATACTTTTGCTACACAATTTCACACTCATAATTATGTAGATTTAGGTCACAACCATTCAAGTTCTAGCATATAGATGCAGATAAAGTTGGAAAAACAAGTGACATCATTGAAATTGTTTTAAACAGAGAAACCTGTATAAAACCTATGAATGACGTTGGAAAAAAGTTTTTGTCCTCTCAGAAAATTTGAATTTATGTTATTTATGTAAAGTATGAAAACATTGCTTTATTGCTTTGAAAATAACAGGTCATTTATTGTCCGTTTGACCCAATAATATAAGCGCTTTAAAGAAATATTTCCTAATGGCTCTGACCTAAATGTACGTATTGGAGCGGAATTGTGTATCAAAAGTGGTCTAAAAGCGTTTCGTTTCAGTGGCTTATTATTCTTTCCAAGCGCGCTACAAAGGGGTGCGCAATCTACAAGAGGTAAGCGGAATAGGTTAGTGTTTCCCAAGTTATGACGCAGACTTCCCAAGTTATCACGTAGATATAGGTTAGAACCATCCTATTTAAGTTTTTTTTCATAAAACCTTGCATATGGTCTGGTGTAATTACAAAATCTCTCACGTTTTTGTGCTTCAAGAAAAACGCGCGGGATTTAATTCCTTTTTTGTTTTATCTTAATTTTACAAATTAACAAGAGTTAACCTTATTTACAACACGTCAGTGGTACAAACAGAAAGACTGAGATGACTGGCTGTGCAAGTTAAAAAATTGAAATCGTACAATATTGTAAACGTTACCTTTAGATAAATTGCACTGGCGCGTAACAAAACAAAAAGTTCTATCCTCCATTGGCTTTGCTGTTAGTTATGACACAGTATGTAAGCAATTTTTTTACAATGCTTCGGTACAGAAATCTGAAGATACCAATCGAAGGCAACTGCAAAAATATACCTTCGTTATAAAAAAGTTGGTTCAAATACCTGAGCTAAATATGGGTACTGTGCGTGAACTATGAATAAAGGTTATTCCAAAAAAAAAGTTATTACCAAACACAAAGGACCGTTTCAATAACACAGTCTATTTAGAACGAACCTATATCAAGTTTCGCAGTCACCAATTCATTAACATGATATCCAAAAATGTTTAACACATTTGAACAGTGAAGCATTTGATACTCCTTAAGTTTTGACTCTGTGATTAATACTTCAGATTAAAACAGATTAGCTTTTGTGAATATCAAATGCAAAAATGCAATACAGTATAGTAGTATACTGTGATAAAAAAAAACGTTATAAAGAATTTTAAGTTCAAATTTATGTTCTAAATAAAGTAGATCTTCTATTTGGGGAGGAAAAGGTGATCTACTTTTTTTCCAAAATTTACAAGTATATATTAATCTTATTACTTTAATGATTTGAAATAAAGATTTTCAGTTGTGACAAACATAACTGCTTACTTGTAAAGCTTTCCATCCTCGGGAGTACATTAAATCTATTTCAAAAGGACATGCTATATCCTGTTTACATAATAACTCCTATTCCTGCTGCTCTTGTTGTTATTTGGATCGGATTTTTGTTAGAGTTATTGTTGTCGTGCCGTTTTGACAATTAGTTTGTTGCTCTTATAGCAAACTAGAGTAGTACACAGCTAGTAGTTTGCACTCTCTTACGCTATGCGATATTGAAGAATGCACAGTACTTTATTTCCACCCCCTCACCCCCACACGGGGCAGTGGAAACACAATGACATGCTTCATCCCATTATAGCATCATGAGAAGAGAATAAATAAAAAAAAGACGGTTAGGTGTAATCAAATGTAATAAAACATCAGGAAAAAACATCTACAAATTATTGTTGGATACAGTTAAGTATACTAAACCCTTTCAATACTGTGTACAGGATAGGTATGTATTTTTATTCGTATAAATATTTAAAACAGTATATTTCTAGATATGAATTTCCCATTATATAATTAAGACAACTCTTGTATTCAAGGGCGGTAAAAGTCGCTTACCTATTTAAACAGTCACATTGGGTCCGCGTAATTCATTGTGCATCACGTTTCTTCTTCTTCTTAACCGATGTTCGTACAAGTCATGCACGTACTCTGATACCATTTTTACCTTTCAAAATATGACTATCGAAAGCAACAGATAATGATAGTTTCTTTAGTGAACTTAACAGCCTCTAATTTGACGTTTCAGTCAACCTTGAAGGCGTTTTATGTTTTTATGTTCTGTTTAATTATTGCATCTTTTCATTGACGATAAACACCTGCTCGTGGTTTTCGACGACTCACATGTTATGGCCATGCAGTCATTTGATTGTGGTTTCGGTTATCGTTAGTGGAATCATATTTGTTCCATCCCAGGAGAGTAATTTCGACTTATGTTCTAACATCAGATTATACTATTTTTATAGTTAGTAAGTTTATAAAAGTTCTGAGGCCACCATTGGATTGCGGAAAAAGTACAAATTTTTACTTGCCCTAGTACTTCATTTCATGATGCAGTCACATGGCCTGGGAACGCGCGTGTGCATTTTTCTTAGTTTTTCTGTATTAAATGGCCGTGGAGCAAAAATCCAATAGAGGCAATGTCTATGAAATTCTTACTGTTATATATTTACCTATAGGTATTTACAAAACAGTCCTTCAATATGCCCTTAACATCCCGTAACATGCCATCTTAGACACCCTTCCTCTCCTCCTTTTACAAATAGATGAAAATAAAAAATTCCATATTGATCAAAAACTTTTAAACCGAATCATAAATCCTCACATGGGTCTGTGACATCACAGAACATATTTTATTTTATTAACTTGCAGTAAGCTAAATCGAGAACGAAAAATTGAATATAAGTTTATGACAAAGCTTTATATCATTATCTTGTTCTCTAACTCCAATAATTTTTTGATGTTTCTTTGAACATACATGATGACTTAAAACTGTTTGATCTCCCATCTGTAACCTACCAAACGCATTTTCTCAATTTACTTTCCCCAGACCTACCACAAATAAAAAATGAGAGATAAACTTTATCTAACTCTGCATAAAGCTTATGATTTGAAATACTTGAAAAATCCTGGGTTTTTTTTTATATCGTTAGCTACTGCGCAGCATAAGACTTATTAATAGTATGGGGACTTTTTGAAAATTTGCTCGCTGAAATGCAGCAGTATAAAACCTATTGTTATCAAAGGTCTGAGACTTTTCATTTTGCAGTTTAAAGCGAATTGATTGCATCTGTTTCCTATAAAACTCCCTAGAATTTTTTCTCCGTTTTGCAAGCAACCACTAACTGCAGCAGCAGCAGCTGTCCTAACTAAACCAGGCAAGGGTCTGTCTCTTTAATTGCCTGTGTTTATTGTCCAGGTCGGTACAAATCTCAGGGCTTGTATTGATAGTCAGTATTGAGCGACTGTCGATAGCCCAGTCCATGACCCCGGCGATGACATCAGTGTAGAGATGGGAATCTAAGAGACAGTACCCGGGCGACGTCATAACCCGTCGTCCCCCTCAGGACGTCAGGGCTGGGCTGGTGGATCTGGTGGTTGTCCCTTGGGAAGGAATGCCATTGGCAACATTCCAGAGAGTAGGATAGAATAGCATAACAGCGCCCTCTAGTTGTACAGGTTGCTTTTCCCACAAACAGTATGTTGTGCATGGTGGATGCTGTGAATTATGAGACAGTCAAAGGTGATAACCGGCACGGGATAGACATTTGAGGGTTTTTTTTTCAAAACAGCTAAAAATGTCGTTCAGCTACAAGAGGTGAAAGAAAATTCATTTCAGATTAAATTTTAGAAAAAAAAATGTACAGGGAATCAAAGAAAAATCAAACGGGAAACTAGACAAAGTATTGTCCCTTTCAAAATTTTGAGAAAATATTTTGCTGTTCTTTGTAAAAAATATCGTGTTTTTGAGACAAATAAAACTGCCACCAATTTCTTTACAGCCATGTTCAGATTGGAAAGCACTTACTTTCAACATCAATGTGAATGTAAAAAATACGATTTGAAGTAAAAGCTGTAATAAAATACATTAAATAAATTTCGCCCTCCATTTCCCTTCAGCTCTTCGTATTTAGCACTTTTCACGAGGAAAATTGGTACCGGTAAGCTTTATCTGTTTAATATTGGTTAGTTTTGATTACCACTCTAGCAAAAGTATTCCCATTCTATGTATTTACTGCTTTTGGGAGCAGCTTAAATCACTTTAAAGTGCAAAGATTTACCCAGTTATCAAACCAGCACGTAATCTACTGAACAAAACTATAACAATATCAAGTTTGACACACGATCTATTCATGTTGAAAGCAAATGGAAATAGTATTCATCTGGAAAGCTGCAAAACTTTGGTTCTAGTAAACTCATAATGACAGCAAATCATCTGGCGAGTAACATTTGGTTGGTTGTTTGAATTTTAACGTCTCTTTTCAACTACAA
>BMAT01001868.1:110125-126129 GCA_019649035.1 Elysia marginata | reverse complement strand
ACCAAACGGGTCGTTTAAAAATAGGAAAGGCACGAGGAAAAATAACTACTTCTATTACTGCTTCTACTAGTACTGCTACTACTACTACTACTACTACTACTACTACTACTACTACTAATACTACTACTACTACTACTACTACTACTACTACTACTACTACTACTACTACTACTACTACGCCTACTACTACTGTTTCACTATTTTACTGTTACTGTCGTTATTACTATCACCTTTTCCACCAGAGAAAATGAAACATTCAGTAATCTAGTATTGTCCATCCTTGCTTCAAATACAATTTGAAATAATGAAGAAAAAAAACTAAAACATCTGTTCCATCATACCTAATGCAAAGGCACAAGTAATGATACTTATTTTAGGCCATTGCAATCATGTTTCTGACCAAAGTCATTTAAAATTCTAAAAGAATTATCAAATTAAATTCCTTATGATGTCTGTGCCAGTACTTTAGATTATTACTGGTCCCTTGACTCAGTTGAGGACATACGTGTTTTGTAACGGTAGATTCGTCCTCGCCTGGTCTAACTTGCAGTCGATGTGAGTAGATGTTTGAGTTGCTGAGCTCTCCCAGTGATGTCGTTTGTTCTTTCCTTGTCTATCTTGGTAGCCACAGATTTCCCTGCAAAATTCTTGTTCTCGAGGTTCACATTTCGCGATGATTAGGTGAGCTCGTTACTGCTCATGTTAGCCGCACTTTCTTTAGTGTCCAGCAGTCAGTAGATTTTCTTTCAGTGCTTAGATATTTCACCTCTGCTGAACTCCGAGTTTTGTGTTCCAGTTTAGTGTGCGTACAGAACATTGAGATAAAACAACATTGAAATCATAACTATAAACAAGGGATAAAGAAAGGGCTTTCTACCTTCCACATCGAACATAGATTTTTCGAAATAGCAAGATTTGGTGTGAAAGGTTTCTACTTTTCATTTCTCAAAACTAGCATTGGTGCTCTGCTTAACGGCATCATACCCTTTAAAGTTTTTCCTGAATTCGATAAATACATTTTTTTAGAAAGGCATTATCATTCGCAATACCATTTACATTTTTTTATATTTCGTTATGCTAAGGGAGTCAAAATGACACTTCATTTCATAAAATCTATGACTTGGAAAAAGGTATGCCGCATGAAAGCTGTGCCTCTACCTAAGTCATATTATATATAGAAAGCCTTTGATTTCACTTTGCGGTTGTCTAAAATCTTTGGATTAAGATATTTTATTTTCTGACCTCTCAAGCAGAATTTTGTGTGTGTGTGTGTTCGTAACATTTACCATAACCCTAAATGTAAAATTAATAGTCTTTTTGTCTTTCTCAACCATATTCATTGTTTCTTTATTTAATCTTTATTCTTGATTCCAGTATATATGAAAAGCTCATGGGTTTAAACTCTGCTGACGAATCAATGAACTTAAAATAAGCATCGCGTGTCTGGTAATGTTAAACAAAACCTGTCGATCAGCACAGGTTATTACCAATTCAACACAGGATTTAGTTAATTGCCTTAAAGTTATGATTTAGTTATAACTATTGCTCCTCCTCAGACAAAGAGGATCAGTTTTATTTACTCTCATGTTCAGTGCGAAAAGGAAAACTGTTTTTTTACTGAATTTGCGAGGATAAATTGAATAATCTTAGCTAGCGAATAAGCGCAGTTTCCAATATGATGACCTATTTTTAAACAAGAATTTTTTTTGCGGTTACCACATGCCCACCTGTGACAGGTGAAAAGAACTTTGCGTACAGTTACATAATTTTGAGTAATTCCACTGACTAAGCATTAGAGTTAGTTTTCTCTTACATCGAGTTCACTTAATAGCGCTTGCTTCTTTACATAGCACTTGATCATCTATAATTCTGATCGCGCATTACATACACAGACTCTCTGACAAGAAAAATTTCAAGTCCAGGTCATACCTTCTGCACTGAAGAGGGAGCAGTAGATGACTAGCTCTCATTAAGTAGTGACAACATCTTTTCAATGTCTGAAGCCGCGTAAACTTAAAAAAGAAAACTTTGTGAGATAAGGAAACTGGGTGTAAAGAGCCTTTCCCAAACATAAAAATACCTACAAATCCAAGAGTTTTCCTATTTTTATGTTTTCTTTCATTTTTCTTGCGACTGGTCAAAGATCTCCCATCATGAACAAGTATCTACACGTGTGGGTTTCTTAGATAACGTCTCTAAGGATTTGCTTTTCAGGAGCAAAATACAGTTCTTGATCCTTTATTACAAGTATTTTTCTTATGTTTTGTACTTTTGTAAGACTTTCTACGATCTTGTCTAAAGAAGATGACCTTGGTACCAAGAGCTTTTTCAATCAGTAGGTTTCCTTCTCAGTCTTAACGCCCATAATTACAAGTCTGGTGACCAATTAATAATTCATAATTAATCGTCACGCGACGGATTACGTAGTCGCGTCACAAACCACTTTTTTTTTCAAGTAGGACAGGATGGAGAGGGAAGGTGAGTGGGAAGGAGGGAAGCTGGGTCTTGCGGTACAATCCAATACTAACCAAAAAACTCTAGTCGATATATTTAGTATGCTATTGACGAGCCGCATTGTTTTTACCTACGCGCCCGACAAAGACCTTTAGGCAAACTTACGTAAGCGCAGCGGCGGCGTCTATTGCTCGAGGTAAATTAAGCTTTCAAATTTCCTATTGATGTTGCGTGCAGCGTGGTCAGCTCTGGCCAAGAGGTAGGCGATCGTTGACCTCTTGTTTCCCAGTGCAGTGGACAGAGTTAATCAAACCAAAGAAATGTTGGTGAGCGTGAGGGGAGAGAGAAATGTTGTGGAAGGATGGATAGGTCGGAAAGCGGTGGTAGATGGAGGATTGCGTGAAATAACCTTCGATTTGTGTGAACTCCTACATTTTGATAATTATGTGGATGGGTTGGAAAGAGTTGGTTGGTGGTATCGTTAAATGACCATAGTTTTATAGGGAAACAAAGTTAAATACTAATCCAGCAATTGATGGAAGGGTGATAGGTAGATGGGTAGGTAGGTAGATAAATTGACAGATACATTTATACATAGATAGATAAATGTACAAATATATATTATAGATCTATCTTCCTATGTCCTCAGTACCGTATTTCGTGGATGTCTCCACTCCTCAGTAGATTTCATTTCGGAAGTACAGATTTACAAATAGATAGAGAGGTAGATACCTAAGACTGACCTATATGTGTTCAAGCGCAATCAAAACATGAAGAGAACTAGAACCGCTAATATTTCAACATGAAAGCGCAGAATAGCGACACAGTGATCTAAAACCATACCTTACTGTCTAACTTAGTAGTTGATCTTTCAAACCAAAACTACTATAGCTTCAACCTAGCTAACGTTACACTGCTTAAAATGAAAAGTAAAAAGCTTATTGAAAATAAAACACAACTCTGAAAAACTCTCTTGCCTCTATGAGATCACATGAGGTAAGGCGGAGCGTCTGGCTAAAGACGAGGCCGGAAGGCATCTAGGACTCACGCAGAAGAAGTGGATTAAAAGGTTCCTGTGTCCTAATCATTGAGGAGATGCTCAGTTTGGTCTTCACCGCCCAGTTAGCTCTCTCTTTAGACCGTGATGCTATCATCTTTCTCTCCTGGGGGTTCCAGAGGAAACCCGTAACATAGAGGAAGGGCGCAGGAAACGCTGCCACTACACTAAAGAGGAGCTGAGGGTTAATCATAGATACTTGTTCGGCGACCAAAAGTTTAGTTAGGTAGATAAATCCCTTTTCATCGTAGGTAAGTAAAATTAATCCGATCGAATTTAAAAGAGAAAATAAGGTTGGGGGGAGGGGGTTAAAAGACAGGCGGCAAAAAGAGATATTAATACGTACTTGTTGGAGATGCAGGCAAGCTTTAGAAGCGACAGGTAGGGTCTCGGAGGTTATACGACATGATGCAGAAAGGTATGTAGAATTGTGTGGATGAAAAAGTGCATAAAATCTTAATATAGCAGTACGGGGAACGCAGATAAGAGTTGGAAAACACAGGCAATAGCAAGAAATTAATTAGTAAAGAACAATAAATAACACAATTTGGATTGGAGATAGCTATAAAGAAGAAATTAAGGTATCAGAAGCTATTCTCTTTATTCTAAACAGTGTAACCTTTTAGAGGGAACAATTTTCAAAAGAATGAATAGAAAAAGCTAGGTCGATGGCTAGAAAGACAGATGAGTAGAGAAGAAGCATAGAGAGTGAAAAACAAACTATGAAAATGGTTGCGACCGTACAACAAGGAGCAAGAACGTGAGCAAAAGGAAAGCTTAAGCAGCCAATGAAATAGTTAGCACAGAATCATAGGCGCACAGTATTCAGAATACAGTTGGACATAGATTGATCGGCAGGCCTATACAGCAGAGTACAAAAAAAGATTCAAACTCTTCATAAAAGATTTTAAAAAATCATTTAAGGAGAGAGAAATGATAATGCAAAAAACAAATTACACTTTATTGTTTGGCACAAAGCCTAGTTATCAAACATTTCTTTTTGCTGTTGTTGCGTAAAAAAAGATTTTGACAGTTTGTTATGTCGAAGAATTATATGTCACAGAGCCTGAGACTAGAAAAGGTTTGGGGAACACTACCATCAACCACCTCCGAAATCAATCGGAAAATGTCAAAATATTTGCTTTTTTTAAACTTTTATTCAGGGTTAAAGTACTTGACATATGGGGAAAAGGTTATGAAATTTATTAAAAAAGAACGATGATGATGGTTTTGATAAAGATGGTGATAAGAAGAAGAAGAAGAAGAGCAACAACACAAACGCAACAATAACACCAAATTTGAGGATAATAGCTATAACACTAATTAAGGTAATTATATAATAATTATGCATTATTAGTTGTATTATTATAAAACAAACAACAAGAGCATTAATAATATCTGATAAGTAAAAATCTGCAGCTGACAATAGATTTGTTGTAGGAAACTTATTTTATTCCTATGAGGAGGCTTTCAAGTAGGTAAACAAATCCTTCAGAAAAAGAGACATCCAATGTCATTGCCAAAGATTGAAAAAAAGAACGAGGATGGAATATAGGCCTACTTGATATTTTCATATGTCATGACAGTTTACTATACCTAGACCATTAATTTTGCACACTGCATGTCACGACCCACGAAACCGATAAAGTAAGTTTTGATCATCGAAATGTCAATTGTAGGTGTTGAGATGATTGCGTTATGGTTGCAAGGATCCGTTTCCCTAAATAATCTGCTCAGAAGTGATTCACTAAGTCGGGAACAGCGTTGCGAAATTGCGTGGCTTAGTGCGCTGGGAGTGTCTGAAAAACCTTGTTTGTTTCGAAATATAATTAATATGCTGAAAAGGTTAGGTTAGGTAGTTTGAATTTTAACGTCTCTTTTCAACTACAAGGTTATATCAGAGACGGCACTTGTGGCATTGAAAGCGTGTTGCCACACTGTGATGTAAGGAGCGCTTGCATACACGACACCCAGTCACATTATCCTGATACCTGGCCGACCAGGCTTAGGACTAAATCCATAATGCCAGACACTAGGCGGATCAGCTGCTAATACTAATTTTAAAGTCTTTGGTTTGACTCGGCTGAGAAGGGCATGTAGACTGCCGCCGAAATATGTGCTTGAAGGTCATGTCCTTATTTTATATTTAACGAAATCATGGACAATGAGACAGGATAGAGCAATAAACCCTAAAATCATGGTTTTTGAAACTTAACCCAATCTTCCATGTAGTGTTTCATGTTAAAAATAAAAACTGTTGGCAAAGCAAGAAAAGCAGACTGAAAGTTCCCATAAAGCATTGTTCCTACTTTAAATTGGTAATGCCTGTTTGACGTTGGTCGCACTATCGATAAGCTGATCTGAGATGCGTAATAGAAGGCACTATATTTTTGTTTTCATTGTAAAACAAACATATAATTTTCAGAACTCTGCTTTCTTCTTCTTTTGTCATTCATGATTCTGAACCTATAAAGATTTTTAAAGGGAAATAATGTACTCGCAATTAGAGCTTTTGGTAGGCGTAACTTAACCTTTGCTTTAATCATCAACTGCTCTATAAAAAATTTGTCCATAGTTCATGTCGCTGTGTCCGTTTTGGACTAGTTCTCTGTGTTCCCCTTTAACCTAGTCAAGCAAAGTAATTTTTGCGCCAGATTTTTGCGCCTGGTGTCTACTGTAGCCCAAAGTTGTATTGTGTGGTCTTTTTTCACGCTTTTTACCTTACTCTCCATCTCTCTTTCTGCCTCTCAGCTTCTTTCTCTGACTCACTTTCAATTCATTCCATAACCACCGATCTCATGTCTTTTTTCTCTAAAATTGCCTGTCTTTCTCTCAACCACTCTCAATAACCTACTCATATATACATTTCTCGTTTTTCTGTTTTTATTTCTTTGCGTTATCTAAATACCCTTGTTCTTTTTTTCCTGTCTTACCTCTCTCTAAGCCTCCCCTTTTTCTCTAAAACTGATCACTTAATGTCCTACAAGAGTTGATTAGATTTGCCAGCCATAGCGGAGACGTGAACAACTTGAAAAGTCAAGTATAGGGGTAGTGGTCTAGTGGACTAACACAGAAATCACGCAAGCCAAACAGAGGGTGGACTTAGCACAGATTAGAAGACCCTTCATCATAAACACCTTCTGAGGTTCTATGATTAACTAGTACTAATTCATGGTCTAGTCTCCTGAGTTCCATGTAAAATTATAGTGTGCCGTTGAGAGAACGTACTTAAAAGATGATCTGAAAGACAATATTGAGAACATTGTGTGGATTAAAAAAAAAAGATTTGCACTTTTTCTCGCCCCTAGTTGCAAATAATTGAATGTCGCTACAATATTGAAGTTTGTGGTATTTTACAGAACTCTAGTCAGTCGGAAACAAGTAGATCAGTAAAGCGCAGAGTCACAACAGATAAAAATTTTTACTGTAAACTTTAGATACTTATAGAAAAGCTAGATGGTAACTTATTCAATTGAATAGTTTGTCGAAATGATATAAAGCAGTTATACTTGATAAGAACTGTATTTCGCCATTTTGAGCATGAATGTCCAGACGTTCGCGTCATACTCACGTGCTGCTGCTTAAACTCTGTATTCTGACGCTTAGAGTTGCGAGAAATTTTAACCATAAGAATTGTTATATTTTATCGAATGGTTAAAACTATTCACAACTGTACGCGTCAAAATAACAACTCGAAGACCATTATGGGGGCACTTATTTTAATGTGTTCAATGGAAAGATAAGGTTAGTGTGTGTTAGTTAACTTTTAGATAAGTTTACGCAAACCTAACTTTAAAATGTAACATCTCCTGGATAACAGAAGTTTAAGTTTTTTTAAACTATATCTGTGTTATGTATGCACATTGAGAGACTGGCAAAGGCATCAAATATAAAAGTTCTAATGATGAAACTATTACATGCGAATTTAGTTTCTCCGCAATAGAAACTGGCCTCTGCAGTTTAAAAATTAAAAGTAGAGGTTAAGAGAGAATTGGTTTCAGTTTTTATTATACAAGCAAGCTCCTCTTTTTGGTAATCAAACCTACTGACTTATTAATTTTGTTTAAAATAGGTATTGTGTTCACTTAATTTAAGAAAAAATTAATTCAGCCCCCTGATTGTTTCCTCATTTTCTTGGCCACATTGTCACCCCTCTCTTTTTTCACTTCCTCATTTCACTACAACTCCCGGGACTTGTCTAGACGGTTACGGAGCGCAGGTGAACTTCGACAACAGAGGAGACGCTCCAGGACGCTACATGATCATGAACTATCAACGTAACCGGCGCACTCGTGAGTACGAGTACAAAGTGGTTGGTACCTGGAACAGCGGCCTCCAGGTCAACCACTCGGACATCATCTGGGCCGGGGACACCAAGGACGTTCCCAGGTCACGCTGCAGTGACCCGTGCCAGGAGGGCGAGATCAAGAACATGCAGAAGGGGGAGCAGTGCTGCTGGATCTGTACGCGCTGTAACCCGTGGGAGTACATCAAGGACGAGAAGACGTGCGAGCCGTGCGAGACGGGGCTGTGGCCGTACCCCAACAAAACCGGCTGCTTCTCCCTGGAAGTCCAGCACATGACTTGGACTGACCTGCACGCCGTCATCCCTATGGCCCTGTCCGCGCTGGGCATTATGGCCACCTCGTTTGTGATCGCGCTGTTCGTCATGTTCAACAGCACGCCGGTGGTCATGGCGTCCGGTCGAGAGCTCAGCTACATGCTTCTTGGCGGCTGCGTCTTCTGTTACTTCAACACGTTCGTGCTGCTGGCACCCCCTAGCCCTGTGATATGCGCGATTCAGCGGTTTGGGGTCGGGTTCGGGTTCAGCGTCGTTTATTCCTCACTTCTCATAAAAACCAATCGGATTTCTCGGATATTTGAGAGTGCGCGCCGCTCGGCGAAGCGGCCCCCGTTCATCAGCCCAAAGTCTCAGATTATCATGACTCTTGTACTTATCTTGATACAGGTAGGTCAATAGTTATGTTTGTGTTTGTATTGACTGTGGTCGACGTTTTTACATTTTTTTAGTTCAGTAATGATGTTTTGAAAAAAAAGACTTCGACTAATATTAGTCTTATTTGAATAGAGAAATTTATCATGTGAAGATGTAACTGATTTTGCTCGCATGGTCAAAGTTATTTCCAGTAATGACTTGACGTCCAGGGAGAAGAGCGGGGTAGTCAGTAGTGCGAGAAGAACATGTTGTAGCCACCTGTAATAGTAGTAGTAGTAGGAGTAGTAGTAGTAGTAGTAGTAGTAGTAGTAGCAATTCTAATAATAGTGATTTTAGATGACTTGGAAGAGTATTCGAGTGCAGAATTACAGCTTTTTCTACACTAGTCCCGCTTTCTCTAACATGGGCTGATTGCCTATGAGTGGGGTAATCGCATAGAACGCAATTTAGGATGGGAAATGTATAGGTCATTTTACATGACCGAAGTTGTGAGCCTGCGCGTCCTAACATAGACGGTATCAAAACCCGCCTGATTTAGAGGGAAACTCAGCACTACCAGAATCGCATTTATTCTAGACGGGTGGTCAGCTGGTCATTTGGCTTGACCACTGATACTGATAGATCACCGGCCTTTAGAGGAGCTATCGGTCTGTGGATGGGGTGTCTATGTAGGATGGGTATGTGTGTGTGTCGAGTGAGTCGAATCTTACGAGACCTTTCTCGGTTACAGCATCCGATTCTGCCCAACTCTTTTTCTCACTTAGTATCAGGAAGTCGAATAGGAATTTTAAAATAATAGTGCAGTAAGTGAAATGGGTCGCATTACAGTGCGATTGAAAGATGTCGAGAGTTTGAACAATGCGTTTTATTTTTTAAAAGAAAATATGCTTATGATTGGTACAGCAGTAGGTTTTCTGTGCTTTGATTCGATCAAACAAAAATGAAGCAACTCAAAAACTAATTGCAATTTTTATGAGACTTTTTTTTCTTCAATTAGGCTTATTAGAATCGGTCTGGAGTATTGATGTTTGGAATTAAAAACGAACCGGTTTGGAGCTATGTAATGAAAGATTTGGGAGCACTTGATTTTTTTTAGAAGAGCTACCATGAGCATTGCATGTTGATGTGTTACTTTATAACACTATTCAATTTTTGTTTCTTTCTATCATCTTAAGTGCAGCATTCTAACGTTTTGTTTTGTTGTGGTCTTTGTTTTTTACCAATACGACTTCTCCCTTCGAACGTTGGTGGAAGAGCCCCCATAATAGATCCACATTTCGGTTCAAAAAGGGGCGGTCGCTAAAAGTAGAAAATGAAAAAAGAGGAAGAACGGCATTCTTTTATGGGCGATAAAGGTAACTACCTTTTAAAAAATCTTCTTTTTGAAGATTTTGATTTCAGTAAAAATACGTATTCAGCTTTGGCATATCTTGTGAAAATGGGCCAATGAATTCTGTATACGTTGAGCGTGAATAAGCATCAACTAATATAAAAAGTATGTGATATCTCGCAGGCGGTTTAGGTACGTCGAATGCAGGAAAAAGGTTATATGAGAAAAGTCTTTCACAAGTAGATTACTCCTCTTTCTCGTCTATACTTGACAAAAAAAGAAGATTCTAATATAATTCCTGAAAATATTGATAATTGAATATACGTTTTTTATTTAATAGATGGAAGTTCAATAAAAAAAAAGCAGCTTTCTAAATATTACCACTTTGTAATGAAACCATCGGTGCTTCTTGATTTATTTGCACCAGTTGCGAGACACGTTTTTCCTAAATTTAGATCGGGAATTCATGGTTTCGGGGAATGAACCTTTGGGTCCTGCTTGCTATGCAAAACACTCCTGAAATAACAACTCTAAAAATAGTAAAGAGTTTAGGTGAAAGGCAAAGAAAAGGGAAACTTTGTTGAAAGAATTTAAAAGACATTAGTTATTCAAGTGCATTCTCTGTCATCCTATTTTAAAATTTACTGCTTTTGTAAAAAGTATACAATCGTGTTGAGTACAGGCTTTTATCGGGCCTTTTATGTCATTTATTGTGTTTTGTACGACCAAAAATATGAACATTATATATGAAACAAGTTGCTTCTCAGTTAAGCTTTCAAACAAAACCAAAAGAAAATGTAGCATTGCGCTTTTATAAATTTAAAAATTACTGATTACTAATCATTTTTTTTCATTATTTAGCTGAAGAAAAATACAAAAATCGCGCTGTGATTAAATCCAGTTCAAAGTCGAAGACTAATGTATCGTTCGATTAAGCATTCGTATATTCGAAAAACAATTTCGCTTACTCAGCAAAAGTCTTGGGGGTCCGCAAAATTTTTCGCTACATGTCCGTATGACGTACGATGAAATTCAGCTATGAGAAAAAGGTAAAACTATGAAGACAAGTACATTAAAAATATTTTACTTTTAATTTTATAGCGAAGGTACATGAAAACAATGGACAGTTTTAGGCTGAAATTGCGTCGCTAGATACTTGGTGTTGTTGGTAAAAACGTAAAGAAGCATTTTTAAGGCTCGCAAAATGGTGAAAATTATTAAAGATTGCAACAAAAAAAATAGATGTTTTGATTGCACAGCTTCAAGGTGAGATAAGCAAGGTTAATAGCTACAATATAAGCATTACGTTTCGTGGTGGAGCCAATAGACATTATGGATGGTGACAGTGGGAATGTGGATATCAATAATAAGAGTTCTTTTTGTCCTTTTAAAATATCACATAGGAGTTGATAATGTTCGTTTCTCGATGATGGTTTACAGCTGGTAAGCTTAAAGACCGATCTGGTGCCGCGTGGTGCGGTGTTTTCCTGAATTTGACCTCATTTTTCGTGAACGCGTTGCGTGCAAAGCACCTTTTTACATGAATGTCAATGTATGAATTCATTTATGCGTAATAGAAAGATCCGATTTATACGTCTTTCTTTGCTGTTTCAAAATTCGTTTGCTCCATTTTTTTTTGTTTTGTGTGCTTTTTTGAAATGTTGTTGTTATTGGTGTTGTTTGCATTTGCATAGAGACTCGATGACTCTGTGTTCCAATTTTTTTTGGTTTCGCTTGTAATTTTTATTCTTGTCAAATTGTTTAAAAAATGTATAATTTGTGGTTTTAGCTTTTTAACAGTAAATATTCCAATAGTTATGTGTGTTTTTAATATGTTGTTCTATGGGCTGTCTTGTTTTTAAGATAGTGATCATATTCTTAAAATTTTTATATCGTTATCGAAAAGTGAAAGTGGGATAGGAAGCTACTATTTTCCTCTTTTCTTTGATTTCTTCAGCACGATTCTTTGTGTACCGGCACATGTTCGTTACGTTCATCAAGATCTTACTACCTTTTTATCATCGTTTTTGTTTTCATTTCTCCAGCCATGAACCTTGGGCACTATTTGGAGAGATTATAGCCACCCCCTAAGTCTAAACTCTATCTCAGTTTCTCGAGTGTTCTACTGTTTTGGATTGCGTTCTCATTGCATGCGCGAAAAGAAGTACACTTACCTGACAAACGGATTTGGACTGTAGAAAAGATACAATAGAAGGCCGGTAACCTACGAAATGGTATCTCTCGGGTGGTTATAATGAGGTTGTATTCGTGATTCATCGGTTCCTTGATTTTTATATGTTTTTGCTCTATTTTGAGGACGTTGGAAGAAGCTATGTTAAAGAATTGAAGTGAAAAGTGTGCTTATCAGTATTAAAAGAGGTAAAGGTATAAAACCTCTCCACATGCTTGAGAAGAGGAACGGGGGTATTTGGTCATTTAGTCAGATTTTTTTTTTGACGATTTCGTAGAAATCTTGACTCTTTACTTTCTAGCGGTCTTTTTTTATTTATATAAGTTAAGTTTATCTAAAAAAAACTTGGTAATTTAGCTCCAAGTGCCCTATCGTATATAGGCCTTTTTATCATATATCTCATTATTTGAACAATAAATGAAACTCATCAGCCCTCATTTGGTTAGGCGATATTAAAATTTATTAGAACCGACCGTCTCTTTCTGAAGCCCATACTTACCCTGTAATGTATTGCGTGCGACCTTCCATTCGTTTCGAGCGGTATTATCGCTGAACGACTGTTTTGTTTTATAATTGAAAAATAATATATTTCTTTGCAAGATTAATAAAAGATGAGAGCTTAGCGTTTTCTTATTGTTCGAAAAATTTGTTAGACAAAGACATTTCGTGTTGCGAAACTTTTTTCTCTTAAACAAAATGTTCCAAATCAGCTTTCAATAATTTGAGTATGTAAAACGAGTTACACTTAAGGTGGTACTACTTTGGGTGTATTGTAATACTATAAATGAAGTGAAAAAACAAAGCCCAATTGACCTTGTACTATGAGACGTGATAAATTTGTTCTCTTACAGCTTATTTGTCGTTCCTTCTTGATAAATAATTTTTGTGGGCATGTTGAATTATCGTTTTGTTATGCCTCAATAAATATACTACAGATTTTTGTGTGTGTCATTGCGACTTAAACACAATCAGGCTTTACCCCTCTACAGGCTACGGAAGAATTGTTCTGCATGAACATGTTTTCTGGAATTATATCTGACGCAAGACAAATTTCTGTATTACTAATGAAGGTAACTGTTTCGACCTTGTTTCAGCGCCAATCATAGACTAAGCGCACAATGTATATCGAGGACACTGTATGGGTCTTTCAAAAACTCCACGATCAAAAGAAAAAAAAACTAATTACCCAGTGTCTCATGATGTTTAAGAAAAATTGAGTTTTTTATTTTTTTATTTATTTTCGCCCGACTAGCTACCCCCATAGCTAGCTCCTGTTCCTATTGGGGCGCAGATCTCGTTCAGGGATTACATCGTGTTTAACTGGCACCAATTAATCCAGGCTCAAGAGCCCTGTGTATTCCTCTACAGACGAGAGAGCGCCTCAATGGACAGAAAGCCGATCGGCTTACTAACATGGGGCATCCCAGCAATAACGAGCTGTTTACCCCTTCCACTCGAATCGATCATCTTACTGAACGCAGTCCAACTCGCTCTCTCCGTTCTTAGCAGGCAGGCCCATCATTATATTCACCTCTGAGGCTAAAAGAGCTCTTTCTGAGGCGTCGTACTGTATTCTCTTTCTATGTCGTTTTTTTTTTTTTTGTTTGTTTCTTTTTTTTTTGTTTCGTTTCGTTTATTTTTTGTGTTAATTTTTTTCACCTCTTTCCCTTCCTTAGACCCCTAGGATATAGAGACCTGCTTTATTATTATTTGTACAGAAAATCTCAGGATACTTTGCTATTCACTCCAATTATATCAAGGGGATACTTCCAAGACCAGATTTTTGTACTCAAACTGTTTCACCATTCATGCCTTTTATAGAGTTCCATTTTTTTATGTTTTAACCATGATAACAACCCACTGCAGCTTGATTATGAGAGAATATCTTTTTTCTACATTTGTCCAAGGCACCCTTTTTCTCAGGCTATATTTCTCTAACTGTTTTTGAGGTTCCTATATGCTTCAGATTATCAGATACTTTATATCATTTTCAGGAATGGATGGCAATATTTAAAAATAGTTCACAGATTAAATTATAGAGAACCGAGTTTAATAAACTGGTTGATTTCCCGAAGAAAACAGAAGGCTTGAGGGAGGAAGCGCAAGGTTTTTGAAGAGAAAAAAATTGTTCTTTTTTAGTTTTACTTTGTAGACTAATAAAAAAATTTCGTTTGTCCGAATAATAGTATTAGCTTTCATAGGTATGTAAAATGATCTAAGACGAGTTAAAGGTTTTTTTTTACCTAATTTTAACTAAAATACTTTAGGCCTCGTCTTAATGTTTTACTCGGAGTGGGTATGCCTTTTCTTCTGTTGTAGATCAGAATGTTTCCACTCGTCTGAACTTATATAACGATGGCGTTTGGTAAATGGAAATTAAACTAATTATCAAGATAATTGATATTGTACAAGAATATGGGAGAGGACATGCGTATGTGTCTTTGTGTGTGAGAGAGAGGGAGGGAGAATGAAAGTTGAAAGATAGAGACCGGCAGAGAGAAGGAAGTGTGAACGTGTGTAGAAATGACAAGCGAAAACAAAGAGAAAAACTTAAAGTAAATATCATAACAATGATACAGGGCTGGAGATTGAAAATTTTAAAAAAACATACAGATAAGATGGATGAGAAAGCACAATGCAACGAAAAAGAAGACAGGATAACCAAATGAAAACTCTGCAAAACTAAAAACATTTTTGT
The DNA here is from genome assembly GCA_019649035.1 of Elysia marginata. Taxonomy (NCBI): domain Eukaryota; kingdom Metazoa; phylum Mollusca; class Gastropoda; family Plakobranchidae; genus Elysia; species Elysia marginata. The sequence goes on along the minus strand of BMAT01001868.1, from coordinate 111,442 downwards.
GAGTATTGTAAACAACTAAACGGACAAGGGCGAGTTTGGGGTACGTTCTGATGAGATGGGGAATGATAGAGGCCCACGAATAAGAAAATATTCCAAATAAGAAAGATGTCTTAATAAGAAAGGGGTTTACAGATAAAGAAAGCTTACGAAATGAGAAAGAATTTTACAAACAAAAAGTGAAAGGACGTCACGTATACCATGACTTTTAGGTACACCAATAATCCCGCTTCGGCTTGGATAGTTACAGCATTTGTATTCATGGAGCCGAGCTCGATTACTAGTCTTGGCGAAGAAAAGAGCGGGCTAACTTTACCTCTTATTGCAAAATAATGCCAATGAATTAACGAAAATGGCGATTCGGCATTGATTTCTACCCTCGACGTTTCCCGTTAGCCCTCTAGCCTGGGATGAGCACACAGGAATCATGTGTGTTATTATTTCCCTGTGCGTGTAGATCTAGCGGGTGGCGTCCGATTAGAGGAGAGTTAGAAGAGAGCTGGTAGATCTCTGCAATTGGAGCGATCCTAGGGTCCAGCGTTCAGCCCCGACGTTCATCGTGAATGAACACTGCTATTAGCTTCTCTGTCTCCGCTTCTAGACTGTCATCCGGGATTTACTCTGATGACATAGCTCGTATTTAGTGTCTGCTCGATGTTTGTGACGTCAACAGTAAAGGGTTTTGTACCCGAAACAAACGATGGTCTTCCGGTTTATACCAGTAGTCGAAAAAAAGGGATTGACAAAAAGTGTCATTAATTTTTTTTAAATGTTTGATTAAAACGATAAAATAGAGCTATAAATCCGAATCTGTTTAGATTATGAACAGTTGATTAACTATAGGCTCTCTCATAGACTAATTTGATGCACTTTAGTGGATAATTTTTAACCAAACAAAAAAAAATTTTGGAGGGTTCTTTTATTTAATTCCTTGGTTGTCATTTAGATGACAGACTGAAAATCGAGGGTTATCAAATAGCCAAAAGTGCCAGATAAATTTAAACTAAGTATTTCTTGTTGGGTTTCTGGGTGCGAAGATATTCAACAGTCACGACGTTTCATGAAGTTTAAAAAAGGAGTTGGTGTTGCTTCTTTTAAAATAATTGTTATTATGGATTATCTATATTGCCATCGTTTTTCACCTTGTATTATCTTCGTACTTGAATAAGAAATTGCAGTACAAGGAGGAGTATTAGAAGCAGCAGTAGCAGTAGTGGTAATAGTAGTAGTAGCAGCAGTAGTAGTAGTTGTAGCAACAGCATCATTAGTTAATAGTAGGATAGTAGTAGTAGTAGTAGTAGTAGTAGTAGTAGTAGTAGT
>BMAT01001868.1:36758-62025 GCA_019649035.1 Elysia marginata | reverse complement strand
ACCAGCATGGCACAGGAAGACTTGGTGTTTCCACTAGCGCTTCCTCGACAATTCATGCTTCGTAGATGAACTTGAATGTCGTTATACATCTTCCATACACAGATACGCACATAGCCCGGTAGGACTTTACAGCAGACGATTAGCAGACGATTAGCTAACGGTTCCTGTGAGACCATCTATGTGTGTCTTTTTTAGATGGCCGTCATGGATTTTCTCCCTTATGCGCTTCGTCCTCCTGAGCGGGCCCATAAAGCATGATCTCTACTCTCGGAGCGAAGTGCACCAAAATGAACAGTGTGAGCTGACAATGAGCAAAGAGTCTGGAGAGCAATAGAGTCGAGACACACTGGCTACGCGTGTACGCATGGCTGCATAGCAACAGAAATACAGCCTGTAAATTCAAAATATAATGGCGGCAAGTACAAACACACATACTACACAGTCTACATTGAACCACTAGGCGTATGATTTGTTAACCGGCTCTACTCGCAAACGCTTTTGTTATCACTGTTGTCACAGAGCGTTAGGCTCAGTTCTCCCTCTTGCTCGCTATTCAATTCTCTTTGCAATAAGTCGTGTAAAATGAATGGTGCGGCTGGCTATCCAGATCAATCTAGTTTGACCAGAAACTACCCTTTACTGTTTTGAACGCCAATAAGTAGGCCTAAAAGAAGACAATCCTTGGTAGTTATATTTATAGTTTTGAAAACTGAACTTCCAAACTAGGTCAGTTGTCACGTCTATCGTTACCAGGTGCAATACCCTAACGTCTGCCCGGAAATAAGGTTACTTTAACTGCCAGAGCTTGGAATGAACCTAAAATTGAGTTAATTCCATTATAAAAATGGTCCATGAATCTGCTCTAGGGTGAATTTTTTTTATCGAACTCCACAGATAAGCTTTATAAAGGGGTGTCTGGTTTTCTTGTACTGATTGTCACTTAATTTGAATATTATAGGACTCTATTGCTATTTGAGAGGGAAAATTGTGTTTGACTTTATGGATGGAAGTAGCACCTTCACCATTCCTATTTTAATCTCATGATTATGACAATCATTGCAGTTTATTGCTTCTGTAAGTGACCGATGAAAAGGCCATACAATTTTTTTTTTCATCTTAGATTTTTCACAAAAAAAATCTAGGTATTGTTAGTCACCTTCACGTTAAGACAGCGGATGGGTTTCTCTCTGTACTGATATTTTAAATATTTACCCCTACTTGACAGTAGCCTACATCTAAACTTTCTGATTTGAATAGTGGAAACTGCAAGGCCTATTTGTATGACATTTTGTTGACATGGGGATAAATATAATGATGGGAATCAATCCTAGATGCCGACAAGGACCCAAACTTCATAACCTGGGTAAATAGGGTAAGCCAAGGCAATTTCATTATAAGGGCAATTCCATAAGGGGCATTTCCATACCTGTTGTTAAGGCCAAATTAAGCAGCTCAGGCCATTGTAACAACTTTGATGCAAACCATTCAAAGGGAAACAATTTAAGCACAAAATCTTTAACAGTGTTATTCCCCTTTTACATTTAGTTTGTATGGAATTGCCGCAGTTTGGAATTGCCCCGAGAAAAAGTATGGTATGAATTTCCCCCGGTTTAAAACCAGAGTAGCAATACCAGCTTAATACTGTCAGAATGAATGTACACTTGACATCTTATATCAATAGGTTAGGCCTTTTTTAATGCCCGGCTTTGATAATTATGAAGTAACTGTTATTATTCTGCTCTCGTTACACCGTGAGTTAAATGAAAAAAAAGTAGTAATGGGTACTAATGAAACAACATTTTTATCTCATTTCCTGTGGCAACGGTAATGAGGTAAATTATTTATTCTAATTAATCACATTTCTTTTTTTTTCATTGTTAAGCTTTGCAAAGACGCGCTAGAAATCGGCTAATATGGTTTCTATCTCAAATAGTCTTGCGCAAAGAGTGGTCTATCGTGTTCACTAGACCAAAAGAGGGTCTGTGTTAGTGCTAAAAATTGCGGGGTGTTTTGTTTGGACCATAGTAAGCTCAAAATTATATTGAAAAACGCCTTATGTAATCAAGAAGTAGGAAATACTTAGTTTCGTTTCGGTCTTGTTATAGAGAGCCATGGATATAAAGCGTGTACGCCTGTCGTCGTCTCAGTGCAGAGTGTTTCTAAATCTCCTAACATTTTGCTGTATACTTTCACCTTTGTTGTCTGGGAGTATTAGTCCAACTTGTAGTTACCTCTTTGTAGAGTTTATGTTGCCTCCTCGATGAAAGGGGGCCTAGATAGCTCAGTTGGTAGTGGCTTCGCTCCGTGGCCAAGAGGTCGCGGGTTCGAAACACAGCTGAGCAGTCCGGGCCCCTACAGGTTGGGTCGGTGTCAGTAAAATGTGACCGGCTGAGGCTAAGTCATGGTATCCCCGCTAGTCTCTGGGTGGCAGCCCCTACATTGTCATTGGGACCCAAGCCCTGAGAGCACCTTTGAAGTGGAATAGAGCTTGTAAAAATACCCTTCAATCAATCCTCGATGAAACCTAGATCGTGTATTACCCAGATCTTTTGCTTCTCATAACCTCCTTTTTTGATTTTCCACTTGACCATATAATACAATTCGATCCATCTTTTCACTACTTTTCTCCCTTCCATACAATGCTCTCAAGTCACACAACTCCTGTGCATGTTCCTTCAAAAAGAACCGCAGAAGAGAAACCCAACAGAAACATGGGTTCGAGCCTTCACAGGCGATCTGCCAAAGACGTCACATCAGGTGGAGGAGGGGGGGGTATATATTGAATAGCCAAAAGACATGCACAATCTGTTTGAGGGATCCTTACTCACAGATAAAATACATACACACGCAGGCACACGTACTGCACCACCCGTAGACCAAGACTTTACTCTCGTCTATCACCGATCTACTCACTCACAGTACTGTACGTGACTATACAACAAGGATGACACTCAACATGCAGGCGCTAGACACCTGTAACGTACCACAGAAACTCAGGTGCAGGGTTATGGTTTAAAAATAAGGAAAAGTTGTATTACTACTGATAGTACTACACGTTATGCGTTTCCTATGGCAAAATAACTTATTCATACACAGTAGACACAGTAGGCTAATCGCCGTGTACAGAATAAAACACCAGAAACATAAGCAACAAAAAAGCACTAACACGCCATAACGGAAACCCGCTAAAAAATCAAGAAAAAGATTAGGGGACAGTAGAAGAACACAGAAAAGGTAAACAGAACCCAAGACGAAAAAGAAAATGTCAAGTCAAAACCCAACCAAACTGGTCGCCTGTAAAGGTACGATACAAAATCATTATGCGCATGAATGATCAAACACCGTAGAAAAAAAATAGGACATAATAAAATCGATTAAATGTATCTCTTTCTTTGAAATCTTTATCTATACATAACAAGTAAGCTCTCTTTTCACAATAATCTGATGTTCAGAGCAGTTCTATTTATAGAAGTCTAACTTTCTTCAAGCTGTACGATATAAGGGAAATAACTCAATTTACCATTTAGGTACACATGGGTTATAAGGCTTGTTATATAATATTAGTAAGAAAAATATAAATTTCTCATTTGCTACTAGGAAAGTCATAACAGCAGTTAAAACAAGATTAAGAAGGTCACTTAACAATACACATTACACTTAACAATTAAGGAGTGCATGGAATGCCACCAATCAGAAGTTAAATTCCTGAAAATAAAAATAAAGTGAATTATTTTTCTTGCAGCATGTAATGAATTCTGTAGTCTAAATAATACTACAATAATGTCTTATTAAGTTTAATACTCGTACTCCTAGGTGTTAGAACACAAAAAAAATGGATTTAACATTGAAGTTGAACATCTTAAGATATTCCACCACGTGTCTTACATGGTCTTAAAAAAAAAGAAATTAAGTCTACAAGTACTAAAACATAATACTAAAATAACAAAATGTAAAATGTAAAATTACCTTAATGCTTCTACCTCCTCACATCAACATTTCTTTCTCTGCAACGGCACAAGGAAATGAAACATGATTGTCTTTATCTCAACTATCTGTCTCTATTGAAACATGTATGTTTTAAAAACGTCTGGTTTTGGCAAAGGCAAGATTTCAAAAGCCAAACCTCGTGTCTAAAAATTGCGATCAAACACAACCCAGTTACAGCAACATATGCTTGCACATAAAAAAGTAACTCTTTAAGTTCTCTATTAGCGCAAATAGTGTAAATAAAAGCATACAAACAAGAGGAAATTTACCTTTCTGTTCTAAAAAAAGTATTTATACAATAAATCAAAGTCCCATTCTTAAGCAAAACATAATAAAACTATGCGTAACAATACAAGAACTTTTTAAGAAACTTCTAGAACACAATAAAACTTGCGCCCAAGCTTCTATTTTCATTGTTACCCCCCAAAACCCTTTGTCTGCTACGGTCGGGTGTGGATTTTCCAAAAGGAATTAGTCATCCTGCACTGTGCATCTAACTGTGGAGGCAAGCTAGCAGGTAACCCACTCTGTCAATCTTATTTGCACTGCATCTTGTTGCGTCCCTTGCAATGATAAAACTGGTACACTCTTCCAGATCTTATTGTTGACGAACCATTGACTGTAGCACCCCTTACAAACATAACACTCCACCAACCACCGAGCCGAGGCCAAAGCATTAGCAGAAGCAGCAATAGCACTGAAATCAACCGAGACACCATAAACTGCAAAGTGGTACTGCTGACTGATGCAAAATGAGTCTCATTACAAACTAAAGTCACCAGTGTGTCAGTTCTAACTCATTTATGTAAACAAAAAGAAGAAATTAATGAAAACAAGTATACCTATCTCGGCCAAGTACATCTTCCACACAAACTCTGACATGATTCTTCAGAAGGACATCCGCCATGTGGAAGATGCACTATGGCAAAGACAATGAGATGTAGAACACATCTAGGATGTGTCTACGTCATCACTTTATGTGCACTGACACACGGGTGACAATAATTAAGTCCTTGGAAGGCAGAAGGAGCGTAGAGAAAAACAAACTGGTAAAAATACTCTTCGATGCAGACATCTCAGCACAAGAGGTGGTCCTACATTTGATACCTGGACACTTTCACAGAATTGGCAATGAAGTGGCTGACCAACTGGCTAATGAAGGGAGCTACTTGGAACAGACAAATGAAGGTCTCTCCCTACAGGAATATAAGACCATCATGGATGTAACAAAAGAGAAAAGGTAGAAATACCACCATCCATATCACAATGAAAAAGACAAAATCCGCAGCGTGCCCCTCGGAGACCATGTCACAATCTTTAGGTCGTGAAGTGGGCATAACCGTCTTAACTCCTACATGTACAAAGCTTTTAAGATTTAAGAGAACCCATTTTGCAATACTGGAGCAGAGAACCAGGACACGCAGCATATCCTGCGAGATTGCATCCACCTGATCACACACCGCTTCGCATTATATCCTAAGGCGACGTCCCTGCGGCAAAAGCTCCACAGCTCCCAGGCCGACCTTCGTATGACTGCAGGATTCCTCAGGGCTGTACGCATCTCTGTATAGAGTACTAATTGGTGTCAAAGAAAAAGACGAACAGGAAATTTAACGTGATGCACCCTCTACCATAACAACCAATAAAGTCAACACTTCGGTTTGAGAGTGCACAAAACACTTACCCACACAACAATCCAAGAGAATCTTCAAATGCGCCGCAAAAAGCGAAGGCCTAAAATTCTCTCCCACGAAAAAAAACCAATTAGGCCTATGCAACAGAAAAATTATTGGATAAAACGGGTCACTCTTTCACGATGTTTGAGGAATGTTTCGGGTATTTTTTCTTTCCCTCATGTTCTTCCAGTAAAGGAACCTCTTTGTTTCCGCCATCTTAAACCCAGCTAAAGTTACTGTTTTCATGATTCAACTGCCGTTGTCAGCCTGGCTTAAGATCATTGACTGCCAATTTTTATGTTTTTATTGCAGACGCTCATTTATCTCAACTTTGTCCCTCTCTTGGACCTACGGCCTCTCTCACAAGTTCACTGCACAGTATATTTTTGTTGTTGTGGTAGTGATTCCGATCATTTGCTTTTTACACAATTGACCTAACCAACGAAGTCGGCGTTTGACAAAAGAATGGATATATACTAGAGAGATTTGACTTTGTTATCTCTCTCTCTCCCTCTCTCTCTCTCTCTCTCTGTCTCTGTCTCTGTCTCTCTCTCTCTCTCCCTCTCTCTCTCTCTCTCTGTCTCTGTCTCTGTCTCTCTCTCTCGCTCTCTCTCTTTTTTGTCTGTCGTGTAGGTGATATTAGCCGTTTTCATCAGCGGTACATTAATCACAACCAAAGAAGTCTAATTATCTTTGGCTGCTTCTTCAAAATCAAGCTCATTCAAGATGGCGGCTGTTTACCTCAAATAGGAAGTTCCAAGTTACCGTGACATCAATGATCAAATAAAATCATCACCTATTCATTTTCTCTTGATTTTGTACGAAAATTAGATTCTATGTGCAATAAATTAACTGTAATTCTATGTAGGCCTGAACTTGTTGATACTGCAGTTAAGCTATTTATAATTAGATCTAGCATCTAGGACTCTAGACTAGAGTCTAGAATTAGATCTAAGAGGTTAGATCTAGATCTAGAGTCAGAAGACTAGTCTAGAATCATGTGTTTGAATCATATCAATTGAAAGGGAATTCCTGGGGTCTATTCAAGCATAATAAGTTCTTAGAATTGTATTACTTGATTTTTAAGTCAATTTGACCTAAATCTAGAAAGTCAGAGAAGTTCAAAACTAGATTTCTAGGTCGAAGCTATCCATAATTTCATAATTTTTGTATCAGAAATTTTTTATTTAAAAACCTAATGAGCATCCTAATTACAGAACAAGGGGTGAGCAGTTTGCAAATAGAGAGAAAGTTGGGATAGGTTGTTTCACAAACCAAGATTCACATGACCCTGATCGAGATTTAGGTCAGCCCGGGGCACTATTTATTTATAAAGTCATCCATGAAGAGGTTTCCAGGCTTATCATTTTCTACACACTAGGTTTAAATTTTATCTAGAATTCTACTCTCTAGACAAGTCTAGTGAGACTGAGAGTACCAAAACTAAAAAATAACCTTTGAATTATCTGAAACCAGATGTAAACTCTTTCAAAAGAGGGATCATACTTGTAAACAGTTATTACTAAAGCTCGATATTGTCATAGTTTTGATTTTTTTTTGGATAACTGTCACACTTGCCTGCATGGGTTTTTTTTTGTTTAAATTTTTTTTTCTTTTTCTTTCTTTTTTTACTATAGACCTTTTATCGCATGAAATCTGGAAGACTTGTATTGAATTTAAAAAATCTACCATGGGCGACTGCCAGATGTTTACAGAGGTCCATTCTAAGGAAATTCTCTCAACGATGAATACTCTGAGGAAAGCGGACAAGCTTTGTGATGTTGTGTTAAGGGTGGACAACAGGTGCTTTCCTGCACACAGGATTGTACTGGCTGCTAGCAGTGACTACTTCAATGCAATGTTTAACACAGGGGTTAGTGTGTACAAAGACATATATTTCACATTTAATAACCAGTTCAAACGCTTTCTGAAGATCCTATCATTTTTCACTCATTTGAACTTGAAGGCTTCAAAATTTTAAATGCATTATTATTAAAGTAATTGTGTTATGAAGTTCTCATATTTCTAAAAAAAAAAAGTTATTTATAAGCAAATTATTATTATATAGGTATCCTTGTATGTCACTTAATTTTCATACCAAGAACAAGGAGGTCTAAGTAAGACCATTATCATGATTATGCAAAAAACTGTCCATTGACCAATGATTGGGTGGTTGGTTGAACTACTATGTAACTGAGGTTTAAATTTGCACAAATGTGTGGAAACCATGAAATCTAACCATATATCTAAATTTAACCAAAAAGAACAAGTTTCATTCAGAGGTCATTTCATATAAATATAAAGTGGCCGGTCCTAGTGTCTTAAAAGGAAGTCAATAAGGGTGGTCGTAGTTACCCTGTTAACATGTGTTAAAAATGCAGAAGATTTTAACTGAAGTAAATATGATTATGAGGAAAACAAATATTTAATTCAATTTATTTTGTGGTCTTCATTATCCCAGTCAATGAGTCATAGGTTTAATACAATCGTTTGCTGTTTCATTCAGGATCAAAAGGACTTGGTCTTAGTCATCTCATCCTTGGGTGCCCAAGATCATCAATTATAAGTACTCCCCCTTCCCCCTTTAAGAAAAAAAGTAATAATGAGACATATTTATATGTGATGAAAAAAAATCTAAATTTGCTGTAAATTAACTTTTTAAACAGATGGTCTAATTTATCATTTAAAACTGAGCTGGTTTGTTTGTGACTGGTTTGGGACTCCAAGTTTATATTTACTGCTCATTTGCAAAATGCGTATCTAAAGGTTTTGAGTTGGTTTGTTTGATGTAATTCCTTTATTTGATTGTGAAGACACTCAAAACCATAGCAAAATAAAGGTATCAATTATCTATAACTAGTAGGCCTACTTGGAAATCATGTGGAGTCACAATAAATGAGTACAAGGCACTTTATTTGATGTGAATTTGAAGGTTTGGTGACAAAAAAATCTACCCATATTTTTTTTTTAATTTTGAGATTTTATTTTAAACAATATATTTTTGTATAATATATTCTCGTTTAAAAAAATCTCATTTTCTTACTTATGGTCACATTGTAGGTGTAACAGTCAATACTATGACATAAAAAAAAAATAAGCAAGAAAAACACAGTTTTGCCCTTGCTCTCAGCTTTTTTTTTAAATGGCTTATAACGCTTCATGTTGCAAACTCTTTTATAGCAGGGATGCCACGTTTTTAGGTTTAGATGTTTTCATCTGTTGGAAAATTTCCTGTTTTCCTTTTTTTTATCAGTAGGAAAATTTCATTTTTCTGGTTTTTGATTGATTAGAAAACTTATTTTTTTTTATTTTTCAGTTTTTTTTCTGTTTTTTTTTCTCCTTTTTTGAAATCTGAGAAACCAAGTGGACACTCAGATTTGAACAAGATGAATCCCATGAGCAGTGACAATTTAGGGCTCCCAAAGGACACATTTTTTATACAGTGTATTTTGTGCGAGAATGTAACGCCAGGATTTTCAGTTATTTTCAGAAAATTTGATGGGCATCCCTGATAATTGAAGTTCTGCTACATGAGTTGTTCTATCAATTTTTAATATTTACAGATGCAAGAGAGGGACAAGCGTGTGATTGACCTGCATGAGATTCCTGCCAGTGTGATGGAGATCCTGCTGGACTTTGTCTACACAGAGACGGTCCAGGTCAGCGTGGAGAATGTCCAGGCACTTTTACCGGCTGCTTGTCTTCTGCAGCTTACAGGTTAGAATTGGAAGGTTCTTGTCCTAACTTGTCGTGGCTCAGCATAGAACAGTAAACCCTCGTGGCTCAGCATAGAACAGTAAACCTTCATTGCAAGCATAGAACAGTAAACCCTCATGGCTCAGCATAGAACAGTGAACCCTCGTGGCTCAGCATAGAACAGTTAACCCTCGTGGCTCAGCATAGAACAGTAAACCCTCGTGGCCCAGCATAGAACAGTAAACTCTTGTGGCTCAGCATAGAACAGTAAACCCTCATTGCAAGCATAGAACCGTAAACCCTCGTGGCTCAGCATAGAACAGTAAACTCTTGTGGCTCAGCATAGAACAGTAAACTCAGTATAAATTTCTTGTCAAGTTTTTTAGTTGTCAGACAAACAGGGTAAATTAGGCATAAGCCTCTAAGCAAAGTTTTGATTTAAAACCCTTTTAAAACAGTAATTTGCTGAACAAGCAGTTATTTTTTTTTTTTGTGGTTTAAAACAAGTTATTTCATGATGTAGAAAAGCTAGAACTCAAGTTCCCAATTTTTTACTTGTTTGTAATGAGTTTTTGAAATTGCCAATATCTTTCAGAAACTAGCTTGTGTGGTTTGATTTTTTAAAATTGGGGTCGATCCTGCCTAAGGGCAATCATTGAAGATCAATAATGTTGTGGTCAAGATGGACACATGGTTGCGTTATGGACTCATGGTGACCTTAGGGAATAAGTCTGCAAACCTGTACCCTGTTAAGTCAGAAGTTGGATGACAATAAAATCAGGAGTTGCCTAGCCAAAGTGTGCTGGCAATGTATTGGTTAAAGGTTATCAGTTGAATTCAACACAGAGACACTTCTGTCAATTTTTAAAAATTGCTGGTTATTTCTATTTCAAGATGTGGTAATCAATATGAATTGCATCTTTAACACCCTATTAACAGAAAGATTAACTGGTGAACATTAGTCTGTGGCAGTGTCTTGAAAACTTAACCTTTGTTACATATTGAACTGCTAAACAGTCAGCCAAACCCATTAATAGAGAATCGCCTAAGGTAAACAACTAAGCAAGAGGTATAGATGGGGGGGAGAGGTATGTGGATGGGCCGTGGGGAGTATCTGGTCAGTGGTCTATTGTTTACGGATTTCTCCGCCTTGTCACCATCTTTCACTGTCACTCTGGCTATCCATCTGGTCACTGCATGCTTATTTGTAGGTTTAGTCACAGGTAAACACAAGCATACATGAGACAGGCAGATAGGAGTATTTTAGATTTGTGGCGGCTGATTGGTTTATCAGGTCAAGATAGATTGCGTTGGACAGGTTTTTTTTAAGAGACTGCAAAATATAGTGTGAGATAAAAAGCTGCTTGCAGTCGTCATTGGTGACATGGTCGCCATAGAGGGTTTCAAAATATAAAAAAATAAATGCAAGAGAGTCGTAGAAAAATGGTTGCCAATAAAGGTGGTGTCCTTAGACAGATGGTCAACTTGGCAGGTTCGACTGTAATACTTTTTTTTTTCAATATTAATCTGTTAAAAACTTTCAACCATTTTTATTCTTTACTATGCTAGTCATTTGAAATTTTGTTTTCATCACTCAGAATTTTTTCTTTTTTTCTTTCTTTTTAAATATTATTACCATTATTTACAATGGCTCCCCTCCATTGAAATTTAGTCTTTGCATATTTTCAATATTGCCTTGATTAAATCTTTTCAGATCAGTTTGGTATATTTGTGATAAACAGCTGGACTCTTGTTACAGTGTTATGCAATCTCTTTCAATAAATTTTTTCAGGTGTGAAGAATGCATGCTGTAGATTCTTGGAACGCCAGCTTGATGCGAGCAACTGTCTTGGCATAAAAGTATTTGCCGAGAATCACTGTTGCCAGTCTCTATTTCACGCTGCCGAGCGCTTCTCCCTGCGTCACTTTAACAGTGTCATAGATAATGAGGAGTTCAAGACCATGCATTTTGAGGAGGTTGAATCTTTAGTTTCAAGTGAAGATCTACAGGTTGGTAGCCTGAGGAGCTTGGTAATTAGTCTCCAATTGATATGTTTCATCCTCAGTCCCTTGTTTCAGTGATGACAGTGGAGGTAGTAACTATGACCATTGCATGATTGCTGAAGCACTATTTTCTTACTGCAAATGGCAATGTCACCACCTTTTATTACAAGAAGAATGCTAGAATCAAATGTATAACAATAACAACAAGAAAGACAGAAACCTACATCTTGTCATAGTTGTAACTTAGGCAAAACAGAGGATATTGAAAAGCTTTGTATTTGTTTTTCACAATGTAAGACCTTCTGACTTAATCAAACTTGTTCTTGCTCCAGAGCCTCCAACTGGTACAAATTTTAGTATTTTTCTGCCAGAATGACTTCTAAAATACAGGAGTACTGATGTCAAACCTAAAATAAGTTATAAGTTATTATGTCTGAGAGAGTGTAAATATCTGTGAATTACGAGCAGGCTATGTCGTTTTGTAAATGTGCAAAATCATCTTTTTTTTTTCCAAAATGTGGGTTGATGTCTTTGAGCCTTAACTCAAAAGTTTTCCTAAAAAGTTTTAAGTTAAAAATTCAATATTATAATTCAAACAGGTGTACAAAAGACTGCAAATACCCATCTTGTAACATATAAGTCCATCTTATTTTGAGCTTGTTCTGTTAGTAAGTTCTAAAATGCTTTTATAATATTACAATGAGGGGTTCTAAGTATACCAGCCAGATTATAAGAGATTGGGAGCTCTTTAGCTCTGTGTATAGACGTCACTTAACCAATGATTTACTTTTTTGTATCCAGTGGTAATCTAGAATGTCTCAGTATGCAAACATTGTCAAGCATTGTCTTTTGTAAATGAAGTCTAACTATTTTGGTTAAAGTATTGCAACAATGCAAGTGCCTTAATGCAGTGGTGTCTTCTTAAGCTAAACTGCTCAGGTCTATGTCTAAATTCATTCTTAAACTCATTCAGGGCGCAATTTTTAAAAGTTTAAACGTATTTGATTAGATGTGGACTTATGTATGACTTAAATCAAAGCTCTCTACGAGCGTAAAATACAATGGTTTCAAAGTAAAAGTACTATAAATTTTTATATAAACATCTTCTTCGATTTCAACATGACTCTCTAAAAGAAGTGTAGAGAACCATGAGATTGAGATGTAGTCAATTACTGTTGTTATTATTATAGCAGTGAGTGATGCATTTATCTGCAAGTTCCAGAGCCGATAAATCGGCAATATGTCCAAAATCAGTTAAGAGCAAGGTATCTTATCTATGCAGAGAGAATGGGAGATTCAATGGAACAAATAATCTATTGTTTACCATATTTCACTATTCAAAGCTGCTTTGGCAGTGCTGAGCTTCTTCTACTGGGTAATTTTTTTTTTAAATTGCATCCCAAAAAGGACCGATTTATCAAAAATTGTTACCATCACCTGCTCTGAAAGGGCTTTTTATTGAGACAGAATCAGCCATGAACTAATCAGGATTTTGTTAAGAGTTCTGGAGATTATATTTATTTGAACTAGATTTTCGATATTTTACCAAATTAAAGGAAGGTAAACATTGGGTGTGGCAGGAAATGTTTGTACAATGTATTTGCAAGGAAGTGAATAGTGTAAAAAATCTTCTTTAACCCTATCAAGCTGATCTCCCTGCTTAGCAGGATAGAGACTGTGCTTTTCTATTTGCCAATATCCCAGTTTACATGGATTGTACGCTTTCGCTCATACTTTAAATAGCTCTGGAGACCAGGTAAAAGGGACAAATAGCCCCAAGACCTCATGTGTGACATAGATGTGACTTCTGTTGTTGCAGGTAAAGAGTGAGGAGACTGTCTATCAAGGCATCATGTCGTGGGTGAAGCATGATGAGCCGCAGCGACTGCAGTGCCTACCCCAACTGTTGAGCCATGCGCGACTACCACTGCTGTCAGTGAACTTTATCACTGATGTACTGGACAATGAAGTAGGAGACTGAGAATCTTTAAGGCTTAACTCTTGTATTTTTGTTCTTGTAGTTGTCGTTTGAAAAAACAATCAGGTTTTTAGATTACAATACAATTTTTGTGTAAGAGAATGTGGAACTGATTGGAGTGCATAAAAAAAAGTCTGTTTGCAAAGAGTAAGGTCATAAATGAGTGAAGTATGTTTACATATACGATTCCTTGTATGTATGTATTAAAGGTAGGTATTCGCTCGCTCTCTCTCTCTCGCTCTCTCTCTCTCTCTCGCTCTCTCTCTCTCTCTCTCTCTCTCTCTCCCTCCCTCCCTCCCTCCCTTAATAATAGGATTGGAAACTGAGGTGGTGAAGGTGGAAGTAAAAATTAAAAAGTGTTGGGGCCTGCTCTGTGCCATCCCTGGACAGAAATTTCAGAAATGAGCTATAATGCAGTGAAAGAATCGACTGTGCTTCATGTTACTGAGGTCTAGGACCCAACTCTATGTCATTGATGCTTGTGGCCAGTGCATAGAAATGTGCATGTTTCACTGCATATGAATGGCCCAGCCATCAGAAACAGAGCGGGGCTATTTTACTTGCAGTGCTCTTATGGTAGAGGTGCAGAAGCCACCTATCTGCATTTAACGTGCCTATGCAGTCATTTTTTTGTTTGTTGAAAGGATCAAACCCTTTCTCATCATGATCTCTCTTAGTTTTTCACCTTAAAAAAGCCCAATTTTGACATTACATTATGTAAAAAACTTAAATTTTGAGTGTCATTTGTGTGTGTGGGGATGGAGATTGGGGTCAGTTGGGACCAAAAACTCTCTGCTGGTGCCCCACCCTGCGATCCTGACGTTTTGGCTAAGTATCCGCCAAAATGTCCCATGCAGAAAGGATGAAACATATTTGTTTTTCCCATCCAAATTTTATTAAAATTGAGTTCAAGCCAATGTTGTGAGTGTAGAGGTTTTGTGTTCAACATTAAAGATAGTTTTCGCTGAAATTCAGTAAAAATTGCTGAAATAAAATGCAATATGGACCTAGATCTAGAAATTGAGCAAAAATATGTGGTTATAATTCTCTCAATTATGGGGATATTTATTTATTTTCTATTTGTTTATAGAGTGTTTTCAAGTGAATTAGCACATTTTATGAGGTTAGTATCACATTGAATTTTGATCTTTGTTAGGTTTTTCTCCTTTTTATTTTGGGTTTGTATTGGTCTCAGCTGTACATGGTTGTTTATTTTTACACGAGAACAGTTGGGATCAGTCCAAAACACACAAAAATTAACAAAATTTACCCACTAAAGTCATTGCAAGGAAGCATTATTCATCATAGTACATTTCTAATGCCTTTGCGTAAGATATTAAGCTTTTATAAGTACTATCAAATAAATGTAAGGTAACATCCAGGGCCTAAGAAAACTTTTTCTGCAGGTTCGGTCCATTGGGAGAGAATTTTGCTGCAACTCCAGTCACTTAGGTGTTAAGATTAGTTTACTGTACAATTATTAATACAGATCTGCTTAAATCACTATCAACATGCAGGCAAATGCTCTCTTTCTTGTCTGCCAGAGCTTTCATCTTCTTTCTTGTTCTGCTTTTTTGTTGTAGGTTCTAATCAAAACAAGCCATGCATGCCGGGACCTTGTTGATGAGGCTAAACGATACCATTTGCGACCTGACCTACGAGACAAAATGAGTGGCCCCAAAACTACCCCTAGAGCAGGTAAAAAGTTAACCAGATTTTGCAAGGCAACACCTCACATTGAAGGGGCAACGTCTCAATAAATGATTGAAAGGCTCAGTCCTTGGTCCTGCAGAGGGCTAAAAAAAAGAACAGGCTGTTTTCTACAAATGAACATACTGGAAGTCATGGGGGGAGTAGCTGTTAGAAATGATGAATCACTATGCTTCACATTAGTCAGGTACTCATTCAAAACCTAAGTACTATGTGGAATTGTTGACCGACCAAGCCAGTGTTTGTACTCTAGAATGTCAACTGTCTGCCATACTGCCGTGGACAAACGAAATGCAGTTTATCTCATTTGGTTTACATTGCAGATACTGCCTTTGGTTTTTGTTACTGTTAGACAACATATTATCCCAGTGATCTTTATATTCGTAAAATCATTCCTTTTCTGAAACCCTGTTACTGGCATGTTTAGTAACGTTTTTGGTGCTTTTGATAAAGTGAGTAGGTTTGCAAAAAAAAATTTTTTTTTAATTGGCTAACTATTGATAATGATGCTTTTTATGGCATGATTGGCTTTACACGACCACAGGGACCATTCGAGAATGGCACACAATGCCTTCTTCTTTCTAATCTTACTGTCCTCAACATATATGACTATATGTATGAACAAATATTCCAATTCTTTCTTTCAAAGGAAAGTGGAGGGTATTTTTCACTGTGCTCTATTATCTATATTTCCTTAATCACTTGCCTTTAAAGTAATACGGTTTTAATCAGTAACACTATTGGACAGATTGATAAGTATTAAATTGCTCTGTTATGTTCTATAATGTTTTCATAGTTTGGTTCAGTTTGCTTTATAAATTGTTTTCTTGTCCTTAATAAATGCTAATCAAAAATGTTACCAGGCACAGACAGTATCCTTGTCGTTCTTGGTGGGTTTGGGACACACCAGAACTTGGTGGACACAGTAGAGAGTTTTTGTTCAAAGACAGATACCTGGACAAAATTACCCGTGAGTTGATTTCGATATATGGTTTTCTTTTGAAAATTGTTGCAACCCTACGTTGTTTGATGGTCAGGTAAAAATTTTAAATATTTTTTACATGGGTTTTTTAACAGGTGCACTGCTGTTGAAAAAGAAGCCAGCAGGAGAAAGAATATAGGGCTAGGCGTCATTATTAAAACTAAGGTTTTGGTCTTCACAGGAAAAATTTGAAAGCAGTATGATGTAGACTTATACAACTAGATGTTTACAATCTATTGCAGTGTTGTGTAAAAAAAAGTTCCTATAAGTATCTTTACCCTTCATTTTAAAGTTTTAGATTTTATCATTGAGTTGTGAGATCAAATTCTTTAGAAAGCTAAATGATGGGTAAAATTTTGGTTACGTTTTTTTCTTGCCGGACACTGTATCTAACTTCTTTTTTTTTGCAAACAGGTATTTTGTTTGATACCAGAGTTTTAGCAAAAAGTCTAATAGTCAAGATATTTTACAATTTTACTGTTCTAAATATGTAAGGGTCCATATATTTCAGTCCAGGACATAAACTTCTAACTTGGATAGTTTGAATATTTTCTTAATTCAAACAATATTCCAATAACCGACTTTATAACTCTTTTGCACAATAATGTACTCTGGAAATTCGAGTTTTGATAAGTCAAAGTTCAGTTGTGTTCTTTCAGGGTTCAACAAATCCAAACTAGACTCCCTATGAAAACATATAAAATTAAATGAAAACAAGTTATCAAAAGCTGTGCAAATTCAACATTGAATTCTTTTTTCTTTCCTCCAGAACCTGACCCGCAAACGGCGCTACGTGTCAGCAGCCTCCGTTGCCAACAAGCTGTACGTTGTTGGTGGATATGACGGGCAGGCTCGTCTCAGCCTTGTGGAGAAGCTGGACTTCACTCAGCAAAAGTTGCAGTGGGAGCCAGTCACCTCCATGCACCAGCGTAGAGGTCTTGCTGGCATTTGTGTTTACAAAGGTAACGGCCAAGTCACCCTAAGCACTTGAGTTTAGAAGATTCTTTTACCCATTCAAAGCAAATTTTTTTAATTAATGATGTAAAAATGAATTATTTTACAGTACCAGAAAAAAATGTTGGTTCCTTAAAAAAAAGTTTCAAAATCTAAGTCTAAGACTGTGGAAACTCCATAATTTTAATCTCATGTGTATGGACAAAAACTTTTAATTAAGCAGATACAAATTATACCCAAGGAATTCAGTGTGTTCAACTCAGACTTTTTACTTCGTCGCTAAGTATTAAGCACTTCCTTTTTTCACCCAAACCGACCCTTCCATACACGTTATTATTGAAGGATATTTTTACAAGCCCAATTCCACTTCAAAGGTGATCTCAGGGCTTGGGTCCCAATGACAATGTATGGGCTGCCACCCAGAGACTAGCGGGGATACCATGACTTAGCCTCAGTGGTCACATTATACTGACACCGACCCAACCAGTAGGGACCTGGACTGCTCGGCTGAGGCTCGAACCCACGACCTCTGGGCCACGGAGCGAGTCCACTACCAACTGAGCTATCTAGGCCCCTCCCCTTCCATACACAGACAACCACAGCGATGCTACTTACTGAAGACAGCTCTGTTTGGGTTTGGGATGGAAGCTTAGTTCAGTGTCTGTTTGTCACTAGCCTCACATTCTTTGGGCAAGAGGAACTATGATACTCATCAATTTCGGATGAATTTAGATCTAAAAAGCCAAAAGTGAAAATTGAAATCTCACACTTTTAATAATTCATATCATGAGAAATTTGGATCATAATGCTTTGATTTTTTAGGTTTTCACTGTGTTATATTCATATTTAAATTCTTGGAAGAAGAATTAGCATGCATGCACCGACTCAAATGCTTGAGCACTGTTTAGCCTTTACTTCTAGATCGCTAAAAAAATTTTGAAAACCCCACTAATTTGATACTTGGCTTGAAAACGCCAGCAGTATTTAAGGGAAAAGATTAGAGATGACCTCTGTGAATTTAATAATTACCAATTTGTGAACCATTCGGAGCCAGTTGGGTTATCTGCCCCTTGTAATAACCTTTTTTTTTACACAAAACCAAAAAACTGGCAAGTCTCATGAAAATTAATATTGCTGATCTTGCTAACAAGTATTTCATTAATGCCTGTTTAATTTTTAAGCTTGAAGATCTGACTCTCTGTAGTACCCAAGTAACAGTTCCAGACCCAGCCCAGCACTGAACAAGTTAGGGGGACATTTGATTGCTGAAAAGTCTAAGTTGAGGTTTCCATGATATTGAAAATCATCAGATTGTTGGTAACATGAAATGCGCTGTTTTAATTTCTTTATTTTTTCCTTATTTTTAGATCAGCTGTATGTGTGTGGTGGGTTTGACGGTTACTCTCGCCACTCCAGTCTAGAGCGGTTCAATCCTGTCACAGAACAGTGGACAATGCTCAGTGCCATGGCTGTCGGCCGTGAGGGTGCAGGTCTTGTCGTAGCTAACGACATGATCTTCTGCATTGGCGGTTATGACGGCGCTAACCTGCTACCCTCAGCAGAGTGCTACGACCCTCAGCTTGATCGCTGGACTAACATTCCACCCATGACCACACAAAGATCTGGTGAGCTCACTTTTCCTCCCCCCCTCTCCTCTCTGTCCTTGTCTATCTTTTTAAGATAAATCAAAGTTTTGTTATTGAGTAATAAGATAAATGCAGGTATAATTGCATTTGAGTCAGAATAAATCAAAGCTGAATATATATTGAATTGGCCTACTTGTCTAATTTGAACTGTATTTAAGTTACCATTTTTGTCTCATTTAAATTTTGTTCCTGTGGGGTTCAAATATTTGTATTGGAATTAACTGTTTTGGCAGTGGTTGCAGAATACAGAATTCTTCATCCATCCCCTATGGGGAAATTAAAAATGACATGCTCTGTCATAAAAGAAAAGCACTATTATAAAAGATGAATGAAGAATCATTGTTTTATATAACTAAAAATCTGAGACATAAGAATATACTTCTATAAAGCATACCTATATAATACTGAATTGTAAGAAAATACATGCAAAAAGTGCAGGTTAAGATAAAAATATAGGCCTCCATTACAGATCACATTAGATAAATTGTATGAAACAGTTGGGAAGTCAAAATTTGTTACAAAAACTATGTTTTACTTTATCATTTGGAAGAAATATACTTGGCTATGACTATACATGCAAAGACACTATTTACATATTGCTGTGTAATGATGACAGTACTTAGCGTTTTTGTGCCATCGTTAATAAGCTTGATTGCTCTGGGTATGAAAGGGTCCCTGTACTGATTTGTTTTAGGTATTGTATACCTGCCACTTTTCTGTTTTGTATACCGTCAAATTCATCATATAAGGGGTGTTTGTTGTCTTTTAAGAATTTGTCTGTTGAATTATTTTGTATATATAGATAGCGAGTGTCACTGTGGATTGGTTGTTCTCAAACAACATGCCCTGCTTTTCTTATCATTTTGTCTACTTTTCCCCTGTCTTGTGCTGATATATTACCTACCCAGCATGGGACTTCAAAAGCGACAATACTTGCCAAGATTGACAAATAAAATGTTTTTAGTGATCCCGAGTCCCCAATCCCATTATTGAACTGTCTTGGTTTTCTCAGACAGTACAGACAAGGTCTCAGCTTGTTCATCATATTTTCTGTGTTGTTATGCCATACTAGTTTATCGTCTAAAACTAAACCTAGGAATTTGAAAACCTGACTTGCTCCGCTTCCTTTGCTTTCTATTTTTTAAGTGGGCAGGATCAGAAGAAATTTTATAATAGTCTATGATTATTTCTTTTTTGTTTTCTACTTTAAGACAAGGTGGTTGTATGGGTATCAGTCATTAAACCTCTCCTTTTGTTTGACATACACACTATCGTCGTCTGTATTGAGCCTGATCTACACTGTATCGTCCGCATAATCAAGATGCAATCAGTATGAATGGGTCTACTATCAGAGGTATACAAAGTAAAAATACAGTCATTTGTGGGGTACCCGTGGCTGTCTGAGATAGTGAAGTTGTTTACCTGAATAAATTAAGATATCAGAGGTACCAAGATCCAGGTTTAGAGGTACCAAGACTCAGACTATAGAAGGACATATATGAAATTAGTTTATCATAGAGAATGTGCCGCTGATTTGTATTAAAAGTCACGATACTTGTTAATCATCTTTAATAGTCTGATATATTATATTATTGCATGCAATATTTACAGGAGCTGGTGTAGCAGTGTTAAATAACACCATCTATGTTTGTGGTGGCTATGACGGCGCGGACCACCTTTCAAGTGTGGAGTGCTATGACACTCGCTACAGTACACGCGAGGGTTTCTGGACATCCGTGACAAGCATGCAAGTGCCCAGGTGTTACGTCGGGGCATGCGTCTTCCAGGGCAAGCTCATGGTCATAGCAGGGTAAGGTGAAAGTGAAGTGAATGGTCTTAGGTGTAGCTGTATAGAAACAAATTTAGGTCTAGCAACTGGTCCAGATAACTCAGATGTCAGAAATCAAATTTTCAAAAATCTCCCTTAAAAGTCCCTGGCATTTTTTTTTTCGTTGTATTTCAAATCAGCAGAAATTACAATGTCTTTCCTCATCATGATAATTTCATGCAATTTTTTTTTTAATATTTTGAATTTCAGAAAGATGCACTTGTTTAAAATATCATTGCCTTGTAATGTGAAAATTGCAACATCAGACATTATTGATTCATCTTTGAGTTTCTTACTTTTTAGATTGACACTGGGCCATAGCTAAAAAATATTTACAATGAACTAACTTTTTCATGTAGGTTGAGATCACCTGTCACATTTGCTTGTAATCATATAAATCAAGTTTGTTGGTTTTTTTTTGCTATCTATGAAATGTTCAAATTTTTTTTTCACCAGTTATGATGGCAAGACTTTGCTTGACACTCTTGAAGTTTATGATCCAAAGCAAGGCACCTGGAAGAACATGAGCAAAAACATGGCTATCTCTCGCTGCGATGCTGGGGTTACTGTTATACGACCAGTATGAAGGCCTGCCTGTTGGAAATGGAAGAGATTATTTTGAAGCTTGTTACCTTTTATTTGCAATACTTTGTGTTATTGCATTCTCTCTGAAAGATATCTCACTTTGTTGACTTGTCCTTACAGCTACTCTAAAACTTTTTAAAAAAACTCTGTGGTGCTGAAGTGCTGTTATGCGACCAGTCTAAAAGTTATGATTTATTTAAATGCATGTTTTGCAACTTGTCTCTTGAAGGATTTTGGCAGTGAGGTTTGTTCACAGTATCTTATAGTAAAGTAGAGTAAGTTTCAAAGGCAATATAATGCTTCTGAGTGACATTATTTACTCAAGAACAAAGAACATGGATTCTCAGTTATTGTGATAAAAATGAAATGGTATCCATGAATCTACAGAAGAAACAGGCCTTTCGGGCACCGAGAGCTATTTTGATTCATTCAATTTTCATTTAGAGCTCACTGTACATAACATTATGATCAGTAATGTGGAGGGTATAAAAAGCATTATTTGAGAAGAATCAAGTTAAGAGAATCAATTTATTGGCTGTTTGGAATCTGTGATCTTAACGGTTTGTCCTAAATGCAGTATGACAAGTGGGAGGGGCTGTTGTAGATGCAATGTGGAAAGCTTCTGTTGCTGAACTCGTGTAAAAGCTAATATTGGTATGCTGTTGTCTGGTGCTTATTTTCTGCCAGTGCATAAAAACAAAGGGTGATTAAAAAAAAAAACAGACATACAGATTGAGAGCCGGAGAGATAGGGCACAGAGAGCAAGAGATCAAGGATTCACCTGTAACGTACATTTGCACTGCCAAAATAAATATGAGACTTTTATTGTATTTGCAATGCTAATTGCTATTGCCTCCTTTTGCCAATTTTTCTAGATTTTTATAGTCTCTTAGTTACAACTTTGTCTTTCTTCAATTTTAATTTAGATTTATTAAATACTTTCTCATGAAGCATCCTGAATTCCAAATATTCTGTTAACAAATTACTTTTGTAATTGTATCGGCAGAGACTGCTGTGTCCTTGAGTAGCTTAGTCTGAAAATCCCTCTCTAGTTGTTAATCTTTTTCTGCAAAACATATGCCTGTTTATATTATAGTGCTTATTTTCATTCTTACTTGCACTTTGATCAGTAGGGTTGGCCCTCCCACATAGTTTATGTTTTCCTTTTTTGTGGTAAAAAGGCTTGTGTGCATTAGGGCATTTTGTTTACATGATTTTTTTGCAGAGTTGATATTTTATCAGTATCAATCATCAATAAGTACTGACTGCAAATGTATGCTTTTTTACTTCAAATATATCATTCATATGCTTCAAACAGCATTGTAACTGTAAAATCAGATGAATAATTTTTTTGGTGCAGAATTTTTAAGTAAAATGCTGGGTTGACTTACTTTCATGTTTGGCCTCTCTGTGGGCACTGTGTTCGTCAAGGTCAACAAGTACACTGTATTTTGTCATACGCACCTGTGATACAATAGTAGCAGGGAACGTTTTTTAGTGCAGCTTGCAAGTACAGTAGAACTCTGATAGTGATCTAAAGGCAACACGGGGAATTTTTTGTAAGTGACGTTATAACATAGTGTGTTTAAAACAGAAGTTAGTCTAGACACTAAAATTAATGCTGAAATTGAGTCATGGATTTTCTCTGTTTCAGTCGTCCCAATTAGTATTAATCTTTTCAAACCCATTCAAGGTAGTGCATTTTCTAAGGGCTTAAATTGTCCTTTGATCACAAGGGCTTGAAGGCTGTGAAATACCTGTGGTGCTGGGAGGGAGAAACACGAAAGTTGTAACTTTCAAACCTTCATTGCAGGATGAGCAGGGCAGTTGTCTATTACAAGGGCAATGTTGCAACCTTAAAGCAGATATTTACTGTCCAGCTTCCTCACCCAATCTTATAAAATTGTTCCTGTTATCCATGCTTTGGCGTTTGCTTTGTACTCCATGGGCAGCGTTTTAATCTTTTTTAGGCATCTTGACTATAAAACTTGCGGAATCGGATTATGAGAAGGGGCAATTTCTCTGTTTGGCTCATATTGGCAGCAAAAAGTAGAGTTAAACGGTCACTAGGATTCTTTCTGCCAGTTCTTTTTCACCCATCAAAGCCAAGGTGTAAGTGGGCAAACATTAACTTTTTGTAGAATAAGCTCGTCTTATTGGCATAAAAGTTACATCAGGGCAAAATTTTCAAGCAGTTTTTTTTCAGTTTGGAGTCTTTCTATGTTTTGATTGTGTCTTGGCACACTGCAGCTGATTCTCCACAGATTCTTTTCATGACAATCCCATGACGGCCCAACCATCCAGCACTAGCGGTAAAAGTTGCAATACTAAGCTTCTCTGCATATTCCCTAACTTTTTCTACCAATCCGTACACACTGTGCAGGTCCAGACAGAGGGACATTCTTTGATCTTTCATCTTTAAACCAAGTGTAAAGTGCACGGTTCACATCTTCTGTCTCAGGTCATCTCAATCTGCTCCTATCTTGATTGAAATGGCCTTGTGAGAACGCTGACATCGTCTTGTTTTTGTCCTTCAAAATAGTGAAGAGCAATCCACGAGCATTGCCGTAGGCCTATATTCCTCGCAGATTTTCGCTTGAGGTTTCTTTTTTTTTTAACTTCTTCAATTAAAGCCACTTTTTGTTCAAGATGTAGGTGTTAAAGCCATTACAATTTTTTAGCTGTGGATACAAGTCATAGCAATTGGTGAAGTGTAAATAAGAACTGAAATCTATGATTTCAATGATAAGTAAGTTACCAATGGGTTCAACAACAAAGCGACCTTTTAGATCTGGATGCAACACATTTAACATACCGGTACGCTTTCTTTATTGATCTACACGATTTCTGACTAATCAAATTCAACTCATCTCCTAAACACACGCTATTTGAGCCTCCCAAGTGCCGTGTGTTGAACCGGATGATTGATGCAATTGGTATGAGAGCTTTTATATATCAACAATTGCAATTAGTAGAAGGAGAATAGTGGCTTAGCCAACTTTTGTCTCACATTCCCCGCCATATCAGTGGATCTTGTTACAATATTTCTATACCAAAAAATTCAATGTTCTATTTATAATGTGGGCAACATGAGAAGGGCTCATACATGTAATGTAAACATGTGTAAAAACAGTGTAAAAGAGAAATTCCTATCAAAAATTGAAAATTCTAATTTTAATTATTTATTTCAATTCAATACATTAGGAATTGCCAAAATTAAAGTTTGGTGGTTCAAAATATTCCAGGTGTGAGATTTATATTTCCTCTTGACCTTGTTAAATTTGAACTCATAATTCTAATTTAATCAAATTCAGTTTTCCATGATCAAAGTTTAAATTGTAGCCTATAGAAGGTTTTCCTTTTATTTCTTACAACTTCATTTCTCCAAATCACACAAGGCTAATGACACAAATCCACTGAGAAAGTGCCATCCCTTACTTTCATGTAGAAGTGTCTTTGTTCAACAAAATCATTGTGTGTCTGTTTTATGCTATGTCTGGGTGAGAGAAACAGGTGCTACTTCTTATGATGGAAGGACAATATAAATATCTGCAAATGAAATGAAACAATGAGGATATAAAAACTGACTGAATGAAATGAGTAAATTTTCTGTGTGTGATACAAATTGTCTTGATTTAAATTTTTGCTCATTCCTAAGAGATTTTTATGAAATTTTCTCTGTACTTTATACTGATTGCATAGTTACAGTGGAATCCTGATAAAGTGAACACCCCGGGTCTGAAAAAATGTGTTGACTTTAAGTAAACTTTAAGCAAGAGTTGACTTTAACCATTACAAAGATATAAAGAAATAAAAAATGGGACTGCAAAACAGAGTTTAAGCAAGAGTTTCCCCTTAACCCGTTCGTGACGTAGGTTCCGTCAATCACCATGACGTGCCAGTTTTTGGTTTGAAAAGGGATTATTTGTATATTTGTAACATTGCTGAACTCCAATTATATTGTCAGAATTCAAACAACTCTGCGCTAAATATCCCTCTTACGCAGAGCATAACATGACATACATTGTAGACGAAGTGTCACTCATAGGGAACGAAAAACCCACTGATTTGAGGACATACAGCGTACGTCAAGTCTGCATCTTGTCACGACAAAGAGGATGTACAGCGTACGTTTTACGTCACAAAGGGGTTAAAGGTGTTGACTTTAACTTTGGATTCCACTTATGTACAGTAGAATCCCTTTAAACCGAAAGACGGTAA
>BMAT01001868.1:13357-24176 GCA_019649035.1 Elysia marginata | reverse complement strand
TATTTTCCATTGGGTGCAAGGGCCACTTTTCAGCAGTCCCTTGGGTTAGCATGCACACATACATTTAAGCCGCAGACACCTGGCCTGAGGAGCAGCAGAAGGACTTGCTCTCTCCTGCCAAACATCCACCGCTTTTTGCAAGGTTACCGTTTGCCCAATCCAGCTGATGCTCACCAGAGTGCTCAGCACCACAGTGTGGAGGCTGTTGTTTATGCGACAACCCTCCCAGCCCGTTTACGGCTTGGACTACCCAACAAATGAGCTAGTATACACTACCAGAATGATGTTTATGCGGAGCACAAGAGCAGGAAGCTACCGCGAGCGCTAGGCAGGGTCTGGTTTCATACAGCCTGCCCAGTGCCCTGACTGTAAATGGTCCGCTAGAAATGCAAGACATCTATCATCAGAGTGGGAGGTATGCAGCAGTCTGCATTGCAGATCCTCCCTGGAGCAATGGACGGTAGCTGTTCTTCCTCTGGGCGTTTTTTTGCAAAAACTTCATTTGTCCTGTGGTGCCTTAATGGGTCCATCCTCTTGCCTTCCTGCCTTGCTTTTGTGTTCTATCCTGCTGCTTTGTCTCCAAATCAGTTTGCCTGCAGAAACTTAAGGGGCGGCACTTAAACTAGCTATAGTTCCATTCAAAGTTTGTATTGAGGCCTACAGAGTACAGAAGAAGATTTCCTTCTAATCCTCAGCACTTTTACTTCTCCAAAGCTTGACAGGCCCGTGAGTGTTACTCACTGCACAAAATTGACGCTCTAGGATCCTTATGGCTTATGGAATTAGTTTTTTCACATATTTATGCAAGGTTGGGGTGAGACAGGAAGGTGCCACAGAACTGAGAAGTTTGTAAGTAAACTAATCTGATCTTTTGGGTATAATTAAAATCCTCCTAATTTGAAGTTTTTCTTCAGTTCTAAGAGATTTGAATTATGAGGTTTCCACTGAAAGTTTTTCAGGGAGAGAAAATTCTTTACCTTTCTCTTGACTTAAATTGTGGACAGCCTCATCCATGATCCACTTCTTTAGTTTAAAGCTTACAACATATTTGATCAGATTAATAAAGGGTTTATGTTTTACTGATCAGATAGTATTGCCATTAGACTATTATTAGTATCAAAATAAGTACCCCTTCTCATAAAACTTGTCATCTTGACAGGGATCAAGACATCAATCATTCAGGCAAGTCAATTTGTTGGGCAAAACGTTCAAGCAGGAACACACCACTCACGCTAAGTTTGGGTTAGAGTTTATATTTTAAAAACAAATATCTGTATAGATTTATTACTCTAATAAATGAATGTTCAGGCATGAAAAAAATCTTATTTAAAATAAAATTATAAAAAGAGTACTAGTACAAAAAAACTTTCACTCTTGCGAAGTAAATTGTTATTAAAAAAAAAAAAGCAATGGATAGGTCAAACAAACCATGTAGATTACTACTAAGCCTACCAAAAATGCTGTTCTTAAAAAGAATTCATCTCCACAATCTCCACATCTGTATGGATTCACGAGATGAATGACAATATCATTGGGACCGACTTCAACACCTGCCATACTGGGACATCTGGTTAAAAACTGATTAATACAAGATAAAAATAGATTGAACATCAATAAGTCAGTTATCATTAATTAGCAATCCTACGGACTCAAAGAACTTTATGATCTTGCCTGTCAAAAAAACCTTGGCACTGGTATTTTACTTTCTGATGTAAAAGGCATACATAGAAAAAGCTACAACAATGGAGGGATAAAATTATTCTACGGCACTGAGCCGAATTTGCAACTAAAATAATGCTAGAAATGCTTACACCAGTACAGCAGAGTCCATATTTATTTATAACAATGCCGTGAAAAAGTTATGAGAATTCTAGAATGTCTAATGTCCAGGGCACCTCTGCATTTATACTAAGGCCACTAAACTGTAGAGGCTAATAACACTATTCTAATCCCTAGATCCCTAAATTCCCCGGAAACGAAATAGAATTTCCATTATAACTATCACAGAAGTCCTAGCACGTAGGGAAAAGACCAAATTCAGGGTGTGAAGAGGGGACCTTTCGACTGTGACTTTCCACAACACTAGTAAACAACTTCAAGACTGGTCAACTTGTCCTCGAGTGCTGCAGTTCAGACTTAGGCCCGCCGTCAGGCCTTGGCTTCCTTCCCCAATCTCCGTTAGTCTGCAGAGTACCGGATAAACTTAAGAACTTTAAGTAGGGTTGCGGGACCATAGCCAATTTTACCACTCTAACAAGTAATCTTACAAGTTACATCTTCAATTTAAAAAATCATGAAAATGGCATCAACTTGTGATGTGCAATAAACATTCAATTGATGGAAAAACCAGAAATGACGTGAAAGACCTGAAATTTGGCATCCCTGTAGAATAGACTTGCTGTCAGAGTCTGTCTAGAATCTAATCTAGACAGTTCAATTCAATGCAGTTGGCCTAGATTACATCTTTAAATCTAGATCTAGATTTTTCATTTAAAATCTTTTAAGATCTAAACTAGATATAGATCTGTAGGGCCTAGATCTAGATCTATTACACCAGGTTGGGCCAAGATTAAGGACTTATACCCTTCGCCTAAATTAGATCTAGATTAGATTTCTAAAGATCTAACTCTAGAATCTCTAGCAAAGTGGTTAGTGATGGACCAAACAATACTGGTGCTGGTGCATGGTTGCAATCTTGTTGGAGATAAAATTCATTTGAACCATAATATTAGTGTCCATTATTTTAATCATTTAGATCTAGTGAGGCGAGGAAAAAAATGAGAAAATTACCGGTATTTATGAAAAGTGAATAACAAACAAACGGCAGCTTTCAAATCTATATATATCTTGACTGTAAAACTGATCTAGACTAGATATCTAGATTCTACTTCTAGCTCTGTCGCATGGCGCTTGTGATGGAGATGGGGTACTGGGCGTAACCGATAGAATAACCGGCTTAGTTACCTCTATGGGAGTTACGACTTTTAGTCTTAAAACTG
This sequence comes from Elysia marginata, assembly GCA_019649035.1. Lineage (NCBI taxonomy): Eukaryota > Metazoa > Mollusca > Gastropoda > Plakobranchidae > Elysia > Elysia marginata. The sequence goes on along the minus strand of BMAT01001868.1, from coordinate 21,177 downwards.
TACGAAAACCGACATGGTATCACGATCTCGTCGTTAAGGTCATGGTGCGAATTTTTTTCTACCCAAAAAATTGACTATCAAAAGGGTCTAACATAATTTATTCAAAAGATAGGACATAACCGTCACAGTGGTATCGACGACCAAAAATTTCTTTTCTTGCGTTTCTTTTACCACTTGTTTTTTTTTCTTTTTTCAATCAGTAAAATTAATTAATTAAACAAAGCAACAGAAGTCCAGACTTCTTTGAACAGAGCATACAAAATCAATATCGAATACGAACAGTAAAATAAAGTACCGGTAGTATTTTTTACGGTTCGGTTGATTCCGGTGTATACAGATAACTTTTTTATTTCCCAAACAAAATCCGAAGATTCTAAATGTTTACTAATAGTAATACTATTAAAACACTTATTGAGGATCAAATGAATTAGTGATTTGTGTGTCTATGTTTTACTTTTAGCCTCATAAGGAGAATAAAGACTGTGCTCAGGTGTGAAAAGTTAAGTTACAGAACTCTTACTTTTGAACACACAGAACTTTTGAGTACATTATTCTAGTTTAAAGAAAATTGTCAACGTAAAAACTTGTTTTTTTTTTTTCCCACAGCTCACCCCAGGTGGTTTTTTTTTCTACACCATTTCGTCACGCCAATGGTTCTGGCCTAAATCTACGTCACAACTTGGGCAACACAATCTCTTCCACATTCTTTCCTGCAGATTGCGCATTTCTTTGTGGAGCTCGATAGGAAAAAACATATTGCGGTGCTTTAAAAAATCCTTTTAGAGTTAGACCACCTTTGATACCAATAGGTAGATTAAGGCCAGCACCATGGCCAAATGTTTTAGATCCCTTTCCAACCTTTCAAAGAAACTCTGTGTATACTGTATAGCTTTATTTCACTATGCGCGTCGCCTTCAAGGGAGTATTAAAAACGCACCACCTATTATAAACAACCAAAAAAAAATCTGGTGTATAAAATAACGACTAAACTTGTTTTGATGGATTCCTTGTCCATTTACTGAAGAGAACTTAACTAACCAACTTTAGTAATATTAAATGTGAGCGAAAAATGACGTAGATGTTTTTTGCCCGTAGTTTGTCCCCCTCCCCCTTTATATGCTCCCTATTAGTAGTAGGCCTACAATGTATATTATTTGAAGCTTAATTTCTAACATAAATATCAAGAAGGTTAGGCGGGGCTCTGTTGGTTTTGAACGAATCACTCAATCAGTTGATATTTTTGCCCTTGTCGTTTGTCTATGCGTTTGCCTTCAAACTTTATCTATCATTTCACAGTACCAGTGGTTTTCTAAAACGTTCTGTTCTCAGCAAAACTTTCTCTTGCGTTGTCTCTCAGAGAAAAAGTCTATAGCCAATCAATGAATTATGGCAATAAAAAAAAAATTAAATTTTTGTCTTCTTTACTATCTTTTCTTCCCTTAATGTTATTTCCCCCTCACAAATGTTATTGTATTCGTCTATCTCACATTCTTTCATACTCATAGCAATTGCTTCGTCTATGATAATTCTTAACATTCTTTCTATAATCTTAGGGCGGTCGGGCCATTTCCAGATCCTGACATCCAGAAAGATGCTCCCTGCTACCTTCAGTTTTCCTTCGACGATAAAACCTAGGAAGTACGGATTACAAGTCCGGTCTTCAGCCTCTGCAGCTAGCTGAACTCCCTTGGAGTAGGGTTTTAAGTAAGCATTTTATACCTTACACAGCTACTGCTCATTTCCTCTGCTCTAAATCCAACTGAAACTGTTCTTGCTGTTTCGATTATGAAGTTCCGGTAGCTTTAATTAAGGCTTTGGTTTGTTTTGTTGCCTCTGATAGGCTGAGTGATAGGGAGTTCGCTCTGAAGATCGTAGGCTGATGGTCCCACAAATCATCTGGCGCCGATCTCTTTTGGTATCAGATTTTATGCGCTACGACTAGTGCGAGCCCGCGTGGGAGGATGAAGCCCATAGCGGAGGAAATCCAAGATAGCTGATGGGCTAACGGGGATCGTCAGCCAATCGTCTACTGTAAAACCCACACCAACTATTGATTTTTATTATGTCATACGTTATTGTCGTCGGTGCGCAAAATCTCTAGTATCATAGCCTTGTGGACAATTTCTTCTACTGTTCTAGCCCGTTAGTGAAGTCCATGTATAATTTTTCCATTTTGTTGGTACATGTATGGGGTGCCCTGTTGCCCTTGGGCCGACCACAGACATTGCAATGGATTGATGAAATACTCGTAAACGGAGTGAAGATACTGTTACAGAAGGGTATGTTACAATAAAATGTTGCCTTCCATCTGCCCCCGCACATGTCGATAAAATTAAAACCAAGCGGTTTAGCGACTTTGCGAGTTTAATTTCTTGACACTTTTTATATAATAAAAAAGATTAACAGGACCTTTCTTCTCCCATTTTGAAGTAAGTTTTTGTTCGACACAGAGAAGGACAGAGAGAAGAGACAGGCAGAAAGAGAGGAAAAAGACTTGTGACGAGAGGAAACACGCACGTGGCACAGATAGGCTGAGGGAGAGAGACAGGCATGACGCAAAGTCAAATGCGGAGAGGCAGACTTATAAATAATGTAACTGGTAAAGACAAAGAGAGAGCCTAATTCAGTGATTGAAGAGGAAAAAAAAGACAGAGAGGTATAGAGAGATACTGAGGAAGACCACCAGAAACAAATATTGGCATCATAGACATCTAGTGAAACACTGAGAAAGACAATCAGAAACATAGATAGACCGAGAGGGAGCGGATAAAAATGACAATCAGAAAGATGTCAGAAAGAGACGTAGAGAGAGAGAGAGAGAGAGAGAGAGAGAGAGAGAGAGAGAGAGAGAAAGAGAGAGAGACATGAAGACACAGGCAGAGTGTATCGAGACAGATGAATAAAGAGAGAGAGAGACTGAGAGAGGCAGAGTAGGCCTAGGAGAGAGAGAGAGAGAGAGAGAGAGAGAGAGAGATATGAAGACACAGGCAGAGTGTATCTGAACAGATAAACAAAGAAAGAAAGAAAGAAAGAAAGAGAGAGCAGAGACAGAAAGAGGCGGACAGGGAGAAGCAGAGAGACAGTGACGCGAGAGGAATAGACTGAGACTGAGAGAGCGACAAAAAGACTGAGACTGAGACTAGTGAGAGAGACAGAATGATAGTGAGAGAGGCAGACAGACATAGAGAGATTCGTACTGAGAAAGTCAACGAGAAACAGAGAGATAGACCTAGAGCGAGGCAGATAGGAATGACAGAGACTGAGAGAGATAGACAGACGCAAAAGATAAGCAGAGAAATACAGAAAGACAGAGAGTGAGACTGAGACATATTTGGAGAGAGAGAGAGAGAGGGGGGGGAGGTGCGCAGAAAGGAATGGCTGAAAGAGACAGAGGCAGAGACTGAGAAAGATTGAGCAACACGAAGAGAGACTTAGAAATAGAAAGAAAGAGTCAGCGGTAGACTGAGAGAGACAGGCAGAAAGGAGTGAGATAGAGAGATAGACAGAGGGAGAGAGAGAGAGAGAGAGAGAGAGAGAGAGAGAGAGTGGTGAGTACAGGCTTTCATCTTCACGAAATCGGAGCAAAGTCAATGCCTACTTTCTTGAAAACATGCAGAATTTCCTCAAGAGAAAATGTATTGATTGTGTGTGTGTGTGTGTGTGTAGGTGTGTGATTGTATATACATGTATATGAAATGGTGTGTAAGTGTACGTTTAGATGGCCTCTACATCTATGCATATCTCTACTGTCTACAGTAACGTTGGTCCTTTTATTAACCAGTCAATGTCATTGGGAACCATAGCAGGCTAGTTTCTGTACACAGAGGAAGATTTTATTTTGACAATTAATCAAACGTAAAATCAAAATCTACAATGATAGATTGGTAGGTTGGTGGTAGGTTACTTAATGCCACATAAAAAAAAGGAAAAAGATACAGTGTAGTTGGAAAGACAGAGATGACATAAGAGACGGAAGGTCCCTACATAATTATTACCGGTAGTAGGCCTAGTACAGTGGAATCCACTTAAAGTCAACACCTTTAAGGGAAACTCTTGCTTAAATTCAACTCTGTTTTGCAGTCCCATTTTGTATGATTTCTTTATATCTTTGTAATTATAATGGTTAAAGTCAACACATTTTTCGGTTCTGGCCTTCTGGGGTGTTCGCTTTATCAGGATTCCACTGTAATTACCCAAATTTAAAACCAAGCAAAAAAAAAAAAAAAAAAACCGAACTAAAGTTATCTTTTCTTAGACCCGACACATGGATTTATCCTCATACACATGTACACAGATAAAGCGATGTTTGGATTACAAGTGAGTGCAAGTTCTTGTAAATCATATACATGTACTACATGTAATTGGAGGCCTTTGCCCCAATTGCAAACAGTAGAAGTTTCGTCATCATGTAGCTTATTTTCAGTGAAACTTAGGTCTAAGTTCACTTTACAGAGACTACCTTTTTTTGTATATTTGTAGGTTTCCTTACTTTCAGGGTTAGAAGTTTCTGTACTTTGTGGTGTGGAATGTAAAATGAGAATGAAATGTTTGTTGGAACTTAAAATATATAAAACTAAAATCAACTGAACCCACATGGTCATCTCACTTTCCTATTTCCGCTCTGCTCAGTTTCTTATCCGGACTACGTATGCATTTATCTTTTTTTTAATGCAATTTTGAATGGTTATTCGCTGAACTCATTGCCTCCGTAATATTTGTGCATATGTATTGCCGGAAATTTAAAAAAAACACAGGGGGTTGTTAGGAAATTCCCGAAAACTAACCATAGTCTCCGAGTCCAAGAGTGTTGCGTGGATGCAGATATACAGTACTTTTGTGCTGTCATTACGTATGGTACGTGGATCAAGTGTGCCATGGTACTTTACCACAAGGGTAAATTAAATGATTCCTATGGCACTCAATTCCCGTATCATAAGTGGTTAACACACAAAACTACTTCTGCATCCTTGCATCACACATGGACTCGGAGACAATGAGTTAAACTTTTAAGTCAATTAATTCCATCCATCCTGAGACTGTGAGAGGTTGACTTGATATTGTAATGCAAAATTATTATGAGATGCATACAGAACTGTGAAATCCTCATAACATGACACATATATGTTGCAACTAATTCAAAATGCGAGTTGTCAAACTGGTTAAAATTAAACTTGTGAAGTTTCAGAAAATGGAGGAAATGGGATCTTAAGTTCAGCATCAGAGGATTATAAAAATGTTCAGGCCCTAGCGACCATAACAATTGAAAATAAACACATAAAACATGCAAGTTCAACATGTATGAGGTCTGAAAACTGTTTAGACATGGTTTTAGCATTAATATCTAAAATAAAAAAAAATTGACTTCTGAACACCCACTAAACTTTGAAAGCTTGTAGTTGTACATGTATCTAAAAAGTAAACCATTTAACTCATTTGGACAGAATGCGAGACGGTAGTACGGTACCGCTAACTAAGATTGCAACATAGGCAGCTATGATACCAGGAAAAAAAAATCATTAATTATTTGACCCCATGCTTTCATGCAACTGCATAATTCAAGCTTTATTTAATTCAAACCTTTTTTTTTTTTTATTAATTCTCCCTAATTCTATGAGTATTTTCGGAAATTGGATTAATTTGCCGCAGGTGAAAAATAATTGATATTGTATAATTTACAAACTTTAAAACTTTGGAGACGAAAAAGCAAAACAAAAATAAATTTAAAAAGACACTGCACGATGAACACTTACACGTTACATAATAACACTTTTCTTCAGAATCTAACAAACATAACGAGTCAATTCTATACATTTCAAATACATTTATTTACAAAAATAAAGTGAAAACAAAATCATTATCCATTATAAACATTGCACAGACAATGGATCCCAAAAAGACCTCCAGTTGATGTTGTGGGGAAGCCTCCAGTATTATGCCAGTCTGTTTGCTTTCCATGTAACACAGTTCATTCCACCAGCTGATACCCGACGCCATCTCACTTCTCAGGCCAGATAGGGTAGTAAACGTGACACCACCTTGGTGGAGAAAGGAAAAAATGTTGTTTAAAAAAACTTTATTGGTAAAAAAAAGAACAATTTCTATGTAAACCCCATGATACAATAAACAGAAACCATTGAAAAATTTTAGAATTTACATCTCAGTCTCTCATAAACCTCGAAAAAGAAAAAAAAAACTCAACTAACAAAACACTGGAGGCGTAAATAGCTTAAATAATTAATACATATAAATGTTCTTCTAATAAAAAAAAAATAGTATGCGGTCATTTGGACCATTTGGCGTCAATAACCAACCAGATTAGTTGGACCATTTGGTGTCAATAACCTATAAGATTGATTGGGCCATGTACATGATGTAGCCCTGTATATAATAAAAAAAAAAAACCAATAGAATATGTGTATGATAGTACATGTACTAGGCCTTAAATAGGGGTCTTTAAAAATTTCAAAAAGAAAATTGAAGGCTCGCATTCAGCATTTCAGAATAGATTGCAGACTTCCTCTGTAGGCCATCAATGTAATTGTCAATTTTAGTTGCATAAGAGATAGAAACAATGCAAGATTCTTTAGCCACAATAATTACACAACCTCTCAATATATTTTCCTCTATGATAGGCATGAGGAACCGGTGTGTGTATACTTACAACATGTACAAGCGCTGTTGAACAAGCACCACACAAGATTTTGTATCAAGGAATTTGAGCTGAGTGACTCGGAGTCAAATGGCTACAGTACACCTTCCATGTAGACTTGTATGCAGGGAAAGATTTAGACGTGCAGCACCAAGAGGGTCAGACTTTTGCTGTGGTAGAAAAACTAATGCAGGAGTCACAACTGCTCGGCAAAGGTTACCTCCCTATTTACTGATAACTCCTATACACTAAACTTTAGTTATACTTACACTCTAGTTTTATAGCAGTTAACTTTAGTTTGCAGAATTTTTGCTAACTCAAAACAAGGACTTACTTGAAGGATTCTGCAGCAACATACAGGGCTTGGAATAGACCTGCTTGAGGAGAAGCATGGAATTGACTTGGGCAGCAAGTACAGAAGTAACAAGCAGTGTGCAGAGTTTGTCTCTGCCATTGGAGAGCATTTCAAAGATGAACTCAGAAAGTTGACCTCTACCCGTCCATTCTATTGCTCTATTCTTTTAAACACCCTCAAGAGAGAAATAATTTGCATGAGGTACCTCAAAGAGAACGCTCCAGAGACTGCAGAGAGGAGGTCTACAAGTACGCTCCTAGATCTTGGGAGGTCTACTGAACGCTGGGTGAAGGAGATATACTCACCACAAGCACTCGTAAAGGCTACCACAATTCGTTTGTTTAGTTTATCAGATCATAATGATCGTGTTATTATTGGTTATGTGCGCCTCAACTAGCCTTTAACCAATGTGGTCAGCCCACCGTTTGATTGTGCATTAGTGATTTAGTGCATTTCATTTCATTGATTGATGCTCTTGCATACAATCTGCTAACTGGAGTACTCACTAACTGTCAAGATGGAGCCACTTGAGAAACAAAGAGCTACTTCTCGCGGATGGCTGACAAGGGCGAGCAGAGCTTTAGAAGAAATAACCCAGAAACTGGATGTAACAGTTGTAGAACTTAAACATTCTATTGCGGAATTTAATAATAGTTTACAAACTCTACCTGGCATTCAGTTACAAACTGAAGAAGAGACAGACAAGTCATCTTTAGAAGAAATAATTGAAGACGCCTTTATACATGTATATAGACAAAGATATTTAGGCACAAAAGTTAAAGCTGAGATTGTATTACAGAAACTGTTAGAATCCAA